>CM028338.1:15808076-15978076 GCA_016647705.1 Eucommia ulmoides | reverse complement strand
CCAAGAAGATCAAAGAAGCGCTTAATGGGCTACTTCAAGAGCTTTCGGCTGAATCGAAAACAAATAAAGCCCAAATTAAGCCCAAATGACGATCAAGGCCTAATTCATCTCATCAAAGCAAGTGAATGGGTTTAAACATGAACTCAAATGGACCAAGGCTTGTGGACCACGAAATTCCTATCATATTTATTTTATTATTTGAAGTCTTTTAATTATTTTAGGCTGATTTGTAAGCTTGATTGCCAAGTAAATCATTTCCTTTTCCAACTAGGAATGTAAGACAAATTAGGAAGCTTCCTTATTCTTTATTTAGCAATTAGATTTTAGGGTTTCCTTTTTCCTCCATGTAGACCCACGAATTTCAAAGTGTGTTAGGGTTTCTTTTCTTATTCTCTTGGCCACCTATTTAAGGGGCTTTGTAGATCTACGAATTTCACATTACTTTGATTAATAAAAATTGTGAGAGTTTTCTCTTTAGTTCTTCAGAGAACTTTTCTTGAACTTATCAAGAGTTTCTTGTGGCGTTCAAACTTATATCTTTGATTCATGATTCATTATAATCATTGGGTCAAGATCATTATACCATTGGTTCGCGTTTCGTTCATAAACGTTGGGTCAAGGTAATCTATCTTTCAATTTCTGTCTTTTTAGCTCGTTCAAAATCTGATTTAGTTTCGATCTTCGCAAAGAAACCCTAAGTTGGTTTCGGGTCTCACTAATCCTTGGTGAGGTTCGCATCAACGGATGTAATTGATTTTTCTACTCGAACTTGGTGTTTTTGGGCCTTTTGGTGGCGTTTTGCTCAGAATGTCGTTTCCACCCAAAAAAGTAGTATTTTTCGTCCAAAACGTACGCAATTGATTTTCTGATCAAACTTGGTTTTTTTTTTTTTTTTGCCTTTTGGGCTTGTTTTTGCTCCGTAAGCCGTTCCACAAAAAAAATGGCATTTTTGGTCCAAAACAGACCCAGTTAAATTTTCTACAAAAACTTAGTCTTTTTGGGACTTTTGGGGGCGTTTTTCTCAGAAGGTCGTTTCCTTCCTAAAAGGTAGCGTTTTTTGTCCAAAAGGGAGAAAGTTGAGTTTTTGGTCAAACTTGGACTTTTCGGGAGTTTTGGGGGTGTTTCACTCAGAAGGTTGTTTACACCCTAAAATATGGTGTTTTTTGTCCAAAACAGACACAATTATTTTTTCCACTCAAACTTGGTCTTTTTGGGCCATTTGGGGGTGTATTTCAAAGAAAGTGGTTCCCAACCAAGATAGTGGTGTTTTTCATCCAAAATGGACGCAATTGATTTTCTGGTCAAACCTGGTCTTTTTTTGTCTTTTGGTGTTGTTTTTGCTCCATAAGCCGTTCCACATAAAAAAATTGGTATTTTTCATCCGAAACAGACACAGTTAAATTTTCTACACAAACTTGGTCTTTTTGACGTTTTGGGGGCGTTTTGCTTGGAAGGTCATTTCCTTCCTAAACGGTGGCGTTTTTCGTCCAAAATGGACAAAGTTGATTTTTAAGTCAAACTTGGACTTTTCAGGAATTTTGGGGTTGTTTCGCTCAGAATGTCGTTTCTACCCTAAAAGGTAGTATTTTTCGTCCAAAATGGACACAACTGTTTTTTCCACTCAAACTTGGTCTTTTTGTACCATTTGAGGGTGTTTTTCCCAGAAGGTGGTTCCCAACAAAGAAAGTGGTATTTTTCGTCCAAAATGGACACAATTGATTTTTAGGTGAAACTTGGACTTTTCGGGCCTTTTGGGGGCGTGTCGCTCAGAAGGTCGTTTCAACCCTGAAAGGTGGTGTTTTTCGTCTCAAACGGATACAATTGATTTTTCTACTCGAACTTGGTGTTTTTGGGCTTTTTGGTGGTGTTTTGCTCAAAATGTCATTTTCAACCAACAAAGTGGTGTTTTTCTTCCAAAACGG
The DNA here is from genome assembly GCA_016647705.1 of Eucommia ulmoides. Lineage (NCBI taxonomy): Eukaryota > Viridiplantae > Streptophyta > Magnoliopsida > Garryales > Eucommiaceae > Eucommia > Eucommia ulmoides. The sequence continues at coordinate 15,976,154 of CM028338.1, read as the reverse complement.
ACGCAATGGATTTTCTGGTCAAACTTGGTCTTTTTTGCCTTTTGGGCTTATTTTTGCTCCGTAAGCAATTCCACATAAAAAAAAAGTGGTATTGTTTGTCCGAAACAAACCTAGTTAAATTTTCTACACAAACTTGGTCTTTTTGGGCCTTTTGGGGTCGTTTCACTCTGAAGGTCGTTTCCTTCCTAAAAGTGGGCATTTTTTGTCCAAAAGGGACAAAGTTGATTTTTAGGTCAAACTTGGACTTTTCAGGATTTTTGGGGGTGTTTCCGTCAAAAGGTCGTTTCCACCATAAAAGACGGTATTTTTCGTCCAAAACAGACACAATTGATTTTTCTACTCGAACTTGGTGTTTTATGGCCTTTCTGTGGCGTTTTTGTTCAGAATGTCGTTTCCACCCAAAAAACTGGTGTTTTTTGTCCAAAACGTCGGCAATTGATTTTTTGGTCGAACTTGCTCTTTTTTTGGCTTTTGGGCTTGTTTTGGCCTCGTAAGCCGTTCTACATAAAAAAAATGGTATTTTTCGTCCGAAACACTCCCAGTTAAATTTTCTACACAAACTTGGTTTTTTTGGAACTTTTGGGGGCGTTTTGCTCAGAAGGTCTTTTCCTTCCTGAAAGGTGTCATTTTTTATCTAGAAGGGACAAAGTTGATTTTCAGGTCAAACTTGGACTTTTCGGGAATTTTAGAGGTGTTTTGCTCAGAAGGTCGTTTCCACCCTAAAAGACGGTGTTTTTGTCCAAAACGGATGCAGATTGATTTTTCTACTCAAACTAGGTGTTTTTGGGCCATTTTGTGGCGTTTTGCTCATAACGTCGTTTCCACCCAAAAAAGTGGTGTTTTTCGTCCAAAACGTACGCAATTGCTTTTCTAGTCAAACTTCATCTTTTTTTGCCTTGTGGGCCTGTTTTTGCTCCGTAAGTAATTCACATAAAAAAAAAAAAAAAAAAAAAAGGCAGTATTTTTTGTCCAGAACAGACCTAGTTAAATTTTCTACACAAACTAGGTCTTTTTGGGGCCTTTTGGGGTCGTTTCACTCCGAAGGTCGTTTCCTTCCTAAAAGTTGGCGTTTTTGGTCTAAAAGGGACAAAGTTGATTTTTAGGACAAACTTGGACTTTTCGGGAATTTTGGGGGTGTTTTGCTCAGAAAGTTGTTTCCACCCTAAAAGGTGGTGTTTTTCGTACAAAACGGACGCAATTGATTTTTCTACTCGAACTAGGTGTTTTTGGGCCTTTTTGTAGCGTTTTGCTCAAAATGTTGTTTTCCCCCAAAAAAATAGTGTTTTTCATCCAAAACCTACGCAACTGATTTTCTAGTCAAACTTTTTCTTTTTTTGCCTTTTGGGCTTGTTTTTTCACCGTAAGCCGTTCCACATAAAAAAAAATGGTATTTTTTGTCCAAAACAGACCTAGTTAAATTTTCTACACAAACTTGGTCTTTTGGGGTCGTTTCGCTCCGAAGGTCGTTTCCTTCCTAAAAGTTGGCATTTTTCATCCAAAAGGGACAAACTTGATTTTTAGGTCAAACTTGGACTTTTCGGGAATTTTGGGGGTGTTTCGCTCAAAAGGTCGTTTCCGCCCTAAAAGTTAGTGTTTTTCATCCGAAACAGACGCAATTGATTTTTCTGCACGAACTACGTGTTTTTGGGCCTTTTTATGGCATTTTGCTCAGAATGTCATTTCCACCCAAAAAAATGGTGTTTTTTGTCCAAAACGTATGCAAATGATTTTCTGGTCAAACTTGGTCTTTTTTTACTTTTGGGCTTATTTTTGCTCCGTAAGCCGTTCCACATAAAAAAATGGTATTTTTCGTCCAAAACATACCCAGTTAAATTTTCTACACAAACTTGGTCTTTTTCGGCCTTTTGGGGGTGTTTTACTCAGAAGGCCGTTTCCTTCATAAAAGGTGTCGTTTTTCATCCAAAAGGGACAAAGTTGATTTTCAGGTCGAACTTGGACTTTTCGGGAATTTTGCGGATTTTTTGTTCAGAAGGTAGTTTCCAACCTAAAAGCTAGTGTTTTTCTTCCAAAATGGACACAATTGTTTTTTCCACTCAAAGTTGGTCTTTTCGGGCCATTTGGGGGTGTTCCCAACCAAGAAAGTGGTGTTTTTTGTCCAAAACGGACACAATTGATTTGCAGGTTAAACTTGGACTTTTCGGGCCTTTTGGGGGCGTTTCGCTCAGAAGGTCGTTTCAACCCTAAAAGGTGGTGTGTTTCATCTAAAACAGATAGAATTGATTTTTTTTACTCGAACTTGGTGTTTTTGGGTTTGGTGGTGTTTTGTTAAAAATGTCGTTTCCACCCAAAAAAGTGGTGTTTTTCTTTCAAAACGAACGCAATTGATTTTCTGGTCAAACTTGGTCTTTTTTTGCCTTTTGGGCTTATTTTTGTCCCGTAAGCCATTCCATATAAAAAAATGGTATTTTTGGTCTGAAACAGACCCAGTTAAATTTTCTACACAAACTTAGTCTTTTAGGGCCTTTTGTGGGCGTTTTGCTCAGAAGGTCGTTTCTTTCCTAAAAGGTTGCGTTTTTCGTTCAAAAGGAACAAAGTTAATTTTCCAGTCAAACTTGGACTTTTCGGGTGTTTTGGGGGTATTTAGCTCAGAAGGTCATTTCCACCCTAAAAGGCAGTGTTTTTCGTCCAAAATGGACGCAATTGATTTTTGTACTCGAACTTAGTGTTTTTGAGCGTTTTGGTGGTGTTTTGCTCGGAATGTCGTTTTCTCCCAAAAAAGTGGTGTTTTTCGTCCAAAACATACGCAATTGGTTTTCTAGTCAAACTTGGTCTTTTTTGCCTTTTGGGCTTCTTTTTGCTCCGTAAGCCATTCCACATAAAAAAATGGTTTTTTTTCGTCCGAAACAGACCCAGTTAAATTCTCTACACAAACTTGGTCTTTTTGGGCCTTTTTGGGGCATTTTTCTCAGAAGGTCATTTCCTTCATAAAAGGTGTCGTTTTTCGTCCAAAAAGGACAAAGTTGATTTTCAGGTCCAACTTGGACTTTATAGGAATTTTGCGGGTGTTTTGCTCAAAAGGTAGTTTCTACCCTAAAAGGTGTTGTTTTTCATCCAAATTGGACACAATTGTTTTTTCCACTCAAAATTGGTCTTTTCGGGCCATTTGGGGGTTTTTTTCTCAAAAGGTCGTTCCCAACCAAGAAAGTGGTGTTTTTCGTTCAAAATGGACACAATTGATTTTCAGGTGAAACTTGGACTTTTCGGGCCTTTTAGGGGCGTTTCGCTCATAAGGTCGTTTCAACCTTGAAAGGTGGTGTTATTCGTCTAAAATAAATACAATTGATTTTTCAACTCGAACTTTGTGTTTTTGGGCCTTTTGGTGGCGTTTTGCTCAGAATGTCGTTTCCACCCAAAAAAATGTTGTTTTTCGTCCAAAACGTACGCAATTGATTTTCTGGTCAAACTTAGTCTTTTTTTATGATGTGAACCTCACCAAGAAATAGTGAGACCCGAAACCAATTTATGGTGTCTTTGCTAGGATCGATCTAAAATCTGGATTTATAATGAAAAGAAAGAAAGGTAGAACACAAAAATACAGAATGTTTGATAGAAACCTTGACCCAACGTTTATGAATGAAACGCGAACCAAAGGTATAAAATAACAAACCTCGACCCAAAGATTATAATGGAATCACGAACCGAAGTTATAGAGTTTGAACGCCACAAGAAATTCTTGATAAGTTCAAAGAAAAGTTCTATGAAGAACTCAAGAGAAAACTCTCTCAATTTGATATATTATTCAAGTAATGTCTTTTTCCCATGGAATACAACTCTCTTAAATAGGCAACCAACACAAAGGAGAGCCTAGGCTAGTGGGTGGTCAAGCACACCCTACCTTAGATAGGGGGCGGTCTTTCACACCTAGGGTTGTCCTTTTCACACAAGAAGTCTTCAACTTTTGCACACCCTACTATAGATAGTGGGTGGCCTTTCACACCTAGGGGGAGGCTACAAGAACAAAAGTCCTAGATGCCTTTCAAACTTATTACAAGATCAATACTAGAAAATAAAAATACTAATTGGCATTGATGTCTTACAAAATGATATAAACTAAAATAAATAAGTAGAATTTCGTGGGTCTCATGTTTTGGCCCATTTAAGTTCATGACTAAGCCCATTTGCTTGCCTTTATGAGATGGATTAGGCCTTGATTGCCATTTGGGCCTAACTTGGGCATTATGACTTTAGATTCAGCCCATATATCTTGAATTAGCCCATTAAGTGCTTCTTTGATCTTCTTGGATCTTGCCCTCGTAATAGGCCCAATTGGAACATGCAGCGGATCCTTTGTTGGTGCACGTTGGTTCTCATCATCCCTCCTCTCTTCAAAAGGATTCGACCTCGAATCGTCTCCTACATCAAACGGAGAAAGATCAGAAACATTAAATGTTGCACTAACTTTATACTCACCGGAAGATCCAGCTTGTATGCATTATCATTGATCCTCTCAAGGACTTGAAATGGACCATCCCCTCTTGGATGTAGCTTGGACCGCCTATGGACTGAAAATCTTTCTTTTCTCATGTGTACCCAAACCCATTCACCCGGTTCAAAGACGACTCGTCTACGGCCCTTGTTGGCTTTGATCGCATATTGCTCGTTTTTCTTTTCTATGTGTTGTCGTACATTTTCATGGAGTTTCTTCACCATCTCTACCTTCTTTCGACCATCTAAACTTGTCCTTTCATTAACTGGCAAAGGCAGCAAATCCAAAGGAGTTAGTGGATTAAACCCAAAAACAATCTCAAATGGTGAAAAATCAGTAGTAGAATGAACACTTCGATTATATGCAAACTCAATGAATGGCAAACAATCCTCCCAATTTTTCAAGTTCTTTTGAATTATAGTACGCAACAAAGTAGATAAAGTTCGATTTACTACCTCGGTTTGTCCATCTGTTTGGGGATGACAAGTGGTTGAAAACAATAATTTAGTTCCCAACTTTCCCCACAAGACTTTCCAAAAATAGCTAAGGAACTTAACATCACGATCAGACACGATACTCCTAGGAACACCATGGAGCCGTACTATCTCTCTAAAGAACAAATCAGCGATATGGGTTGCATCATCGGTTTTATTACAAGATATGAAATGTGCCATCTTAGAAAACCTGTCAACAACCACAAAAATCGAGTCCTTACCTTTCCTTGACCTAGGCAAGCCTAAAACAAAGTCCATGGAAATATCTACCCAAGGCGCACTAGGTACGGGTAAAGGAGTGTATAATCCATGCGGTAAGACTCTAGATTTGGCTTGCCTACACGTAACACATCTAGCACAAACTCTCTCCACATCACGTTTCATCTTTAGCCAAAAGAAGTGTTCGTGTAACACGTCTAAAGTTTTCCTTACGCCAAAATGACCCATCAAACCACCACTATGTGCTTCACGCACAAGCAACTCACGCATAGAACAATTAGGCACACAAAGTTTATTCTCTCTAAACAAGTACCCATCCATTCTATAGAACTTACCAAACGCTGTCTTCTCACACGCTCCATACACACTAGCAAAGTCATTATCATTAGCATACAATTCTTTAATATATTCAAATCCCAATAACTTCGCATTTAAAGTAGTGACAAGGACGTACCTTCTGGATAGTGCATCAGCCACAATATTTTCCTTACCTTGTTTGTATTTGATTACATACGGAAAGGTTTCAATGAATTCCATCCATTTGGCATGCCTTCTATTCAACTTACCTTGTCCTTTTAAGTGCTTCAAGGACTCATGGTCGGTGTGTATGACAAACTTTCTCGGCCACAGGTAATGTTGCCAAGTCTCCAATGCTCTCACCAATGCATAAAGCTCCTTGTCATACGTCGGGTAGTTCAAGGCTGCTCCATTTAGCTTTTCGCTAAAGTATGCTATTGGTCGCTTCTCCTGCAACAAAGAAACAATAACACTAGGCACAGATTTGTCAATTTCGTTAGTATTAAAACAAGCCTCTTTGTACAAAAGTACAAACATAGGCTGGTTTGTATAAAACGCACTCTTGACATCACTCGCCTTAGCATAAAAACTCATTTGTTTCTCTCCTTTTCTTTCACTCTCTTTTCTCTTTTCATCATCTTTTTTTAAACTCTCGGCCTCACAATTTTTTTTTAACTCATTCTCTCTTTTCATTTTCATTTGATCCTCATACACTTGTTTTGGAGTCAACGGCACAAGAGTAATGGTTTTATTGTCTTTGACGAATGAGTGTCTATTCTTGAACCCGTCATGAGTAACCTTCCTATCAAATTGCCACGGCCTGCCCAACAATATGTGACCCGCATGCATTGGAACAACATCACAAAGTACTTCATCCTTGTACTTCCCTATTGAAAAGGAAACTAACACTTGCTTATTTACCCGAGCCTCCCCACAATCATTCAACCACTGCAACTTATACGGTCTAGGGTGTTTCAAGGTAGGTAAGTTCAGTTTTTCTACCAAGGTTGTGCTAGCCACATTTGTACAACTTCCGCCATCAATGATCATACTACATACATTGTTGTTGACGTGGCATCTAGTATGAAAAATATTCTCCCTTTGTTGTTCCATGTCATCATCCGCTACTTGGGCACTTAGAGCGCGCCTTGCCACAAGTGACTCTCCTTCCACCGGGTACTCCATGTCATCATCACAAGCATCCTTATGTGGTGGCATTTGGTCATCTTCACTCTCATTTTCCGTTTCCACTTCTCCATCAACACGTGCTATCATGGTCCTTTTATTTGGGCATTGTGAAGCTATGTGACCTACTCCCAAACAACGAAAACATTTAATATCACGGTTACGAGTTTGGGTTTCAGTTTTACCTTTGTTGGCATTGGGCACATCATCTCTCCTTTTTGGTGGTTCGGTTTTGGACTTCGAAACAACCCCTTCATCTTTCCTCCCATTCGGCCTCCATGAAGTAGAGAAGCCCGAGTTTTGAAATGACCGAGTTCCCTTCCTTTTAAGTTATCGTTCCACCTTTATTGCCATGTGCACCATGTCCTCCAACTCCACATAGTGTTGCAACTCCACTACGTTGGCAATCTCCCGATTCAGCCCATTCAAGAACCTTGCCATTGTGGCTTCTCTGTCCTCCTCGATATTAGCCCGAATCATGGCGATCTCCATCTCCTTGAAGTAATCATCCACACTCCGATAGCCTTGAGTAAGACTTTGTAACTTCTGGTACAAGTCCCTATAGTAGTGACTAGGGACAAACCTCCTCCTCATGATGGCCTTCATTTCCGCCCACGACTCGATTGGCCTCTCATGGTTTCTCCTTATGTTCATCACAAGTTGATCCCACCATATTATAGCATAATCAACAAATTCAATTACAGCAAGTTTTACCTTTTTCTCCTCCGAGTAATTGTGGCACTCAAAAATCAACTCCACCTTTTTCTCCCACTCCAAGTAAGCTTCAGGGTCATTTTTTCCTTGGAACGACGGTATCTTCATTTTTATGTTCCCAAGGTTTCGATCAAGCCCATCTCGCCATCTTGGATCTCTGCGAAAAATTCTTCCACGCCTTTCTGCCCTTGGCACGAACCAACCCTCACCGTTCAATGAAGATTGCTCTTCATCATTTTCGAACTCATCCTCGTGGTCACCATCAGAATTTTCCACGTGGGCACGCCTTTCTTGCCTTCTTCTAGCATTTGGGACTCCTTGGGGCTGCCTCTCACGCCAAGCGGCAATAGCAGCGTCTTGCTTATCCATCCGATCCTGCATTTCATTAAACACCACATTTATGCGTTCAAATTGTTGTTGCATAGCCTGCAACATGGTGGTCGTCACTTCCCCTCCTTCATTGTTTGATGTGTTACCCCTGGAAGACATATCTTGAAAATAGAAATATTAGAGAATAAGTCCTCACACACTCCCTTACGTGCACTCAAAGTATGTTACTCACACTCTCTTGTCTTTTTCCACTCGTAGCTTCCTCTTTTAGTTCTTTATTGAACTTAACCTATCTCAATCAAAATTTCTCGCAACAATCCAAACTCTGTGATTCACTTCACTAAGAATGAAATTTAGGAAAGAAAACAAAACGAACAAGGTCAACACAAAGGATAAGGTATGGAATCGATCAAGAAGAATATGCTCTCTTTTTGACTGCAGGATTTTCGTTTTTTTTTTTTTTTTGTTTTGTTTCTGTTTTTGTTTTTTTTTTTTTTTTTTTTTTTTTTTTTTTGGCTGCAGGATTTTCGTTTTTTTTTTTTTTTTTTTTTAAATGATGATAACAATAACCTTAAATAATATCTAACAAATTTGAAGACTTTAAACAAGATCTGAACAGATTTGAAAACTTAACAAGATCTGAACAGAATTGAAGCTTTAAACGAGATCTGAACAGAATTGAAGACTTAAACAAGATCTGAATAGAATTGAAGATGAAATAAAAGAAACTAATTAATGAAAAACAAGGATAGATCAAACCTGATTTTAGAACCGTGCTCTGATTACCAAATGATGCGAACCTCACCAAGAAATAGTGAGACCCGAAACCAATTTATGGTGTCTTTGCTAGGATCGATCTAAAATCTGGATTTATAATGAAAAGAAAGAAAGGTAGAACACAAAAATACAGAATGTTTGATAGAAACCTTGACCCAACGTTTATGAATGAAACGCGAACCAAAGGTATAAAATAACAAACCTCGACCCAAAGATTATAATGGAATCACGAACCGAAGTTATAGAGTTTGAACGCCACAAGAAATTCTTGATAAGTTCAAAGAAAAGTTCTATGAAGAACTCAAGAGAAAACTCTCTCAATTTGATATATTATTCAAGTAATGTCTTTTTCCCATGGAATACAACTCTCTTAAATAGGCAACCAACACAAAGGAGAGCCTAGGCTAGTGGGTGGTCAAGCACACCCTACCTTAGATAGGGGGCGGTCTTTCACACCTAGGGTTGTCCTTTTCACACAAGAAGTCTTCAACTTTTGCACACCCTACTATAGATAGTGGGTGGCCTTTCACACCTAGGGGGAGGCTACAAGAACAAAAGTCCTAGATGCCTTTCAAACTTATTACAAGATCAATACTAGAAAATAAAAATACTAATTGGCATTGATGTCTTACAAAATGATATAAACTAAAATAAATAAGTAGAATTTCGTGGGTCTCATGTTTTGGCCCATTTAAGTTCATGACTAAGCCCATTTGCTTGCCTTTATGAGATGGATTAGGCCTTGATTGCCATTTGGGCCTAACTTGGGCATTATGACTTTATATTCAGCCCATATATCTTGAATTAGCCCATTAAGTGCTTCTTTGATCTTCTTGGATCTTGCCCTCGTAATAGGCCCAATTGGAACATGCAGCGGATCCTTTGTTGGTGCACGTTGGTTCTCATCATTTTACCTTTTGGGCTTGTTTTTGCTCTGTAAGTCGTTCCACAAAAAAAATGGTATTTTTAGTCCGAAACAAACCCAATTAAATTCTCTACAAAAACTTAGTCTTTCTGGGACTTTTGGGGGCGTTTTGCTCAGAAGGTCGTTTCCTTCCTAAAAGGTGGCGTTTTTCTTCTAAAAGAGATAAAGTTGGTTTTCAGGTCAAACTTTGACTTTTCGGGAGTTTTGGAGGTGTTTCGCTTAGAAGGTTGTTTCCACCCTAAAATGTGGTGCTTTTCGTCCAAAACGGACACAATTATTTTTTCCACTCAAACTTGGTCTTTTTGGGCCATTCGGGGGTGTTTTTCCTAGAAGGTGGTTCCTAACAAAAAAGTGTTGTTTTTCGTCGAAAATGGACACAATTGATTTTCAGGTCAAACTTGGACTTTTTTGGCCTTCTGGGGGCGTTTCGCTCAGAAGGTCGTTTCAACCCTGAAAGGTGGTGTTTTTCGTCTAAAATGGATACAATTGATTTTTCTACTCAAACTTGGTGTTTTTGGGCCTTTTGGTCTCGTTTTGTTCAGAATGTCGTTTCCACCCAAAAAACATTGTGTTTTTCTTCCAAAACAGACGCAACTAATTTTCTGGTCAAACTTGGTCTTTTTTTGCCTTTTGGGCTTGTTATTGATCCGTAAGCCATTCCACTTAAAAAAAATGGTATTTTTGATCCGAAACAGACCCAGTTAAATTTTCTACACAAACTTGGTCTTTTTTGGTCTTTTGGGGGCGTTTTGCTCAGAAGGTCGTTTCCTTCCAAAAAGGTAGCGTTTTCCGTCCAAAAGGGACAAAGTTGATTTTCAGGACAAACTTGGACTTTTCGGGAGTTTTGGGGGTATTTCGCTCAGAAGGTCGTTTCCTCCCTAAATGGCTATGTTTTTCCTCCAAAACGGACACAATTGCTTTTTCCACTCAAACTTGCTCTTTTTGGGCCATTTAGGGGTGTTTTTCTCAGAATGAGGTTCCCAACAAAGAAAGTGGTGTTTTTCATAAAAAATGTACGCAATTGATTTTCAGGCCAAACTTGGACTTTCGGGCCTTTTTGGGGCGTTTCGGTCACAAGGTTGTTTCAACCCTAAAATGTGGTGTTTTCGTCCAAAACGGACACAATTGATTTTTCTACTTGAACTTGGTGTTTTTGGGCCTTTCAGCGGCGTTTTGCTCAGAATGTCATTTCCACCCAAAAAAGTGGCTTTTTTCTTCCACAACATATATAACTGATTTTCCGGTCAAAGTTAGTTTTGTTTGCCTTTTGGGCTTGTTTTAGCTACGTAAGTCGTTCCACTTAAAAAAAATGATATTTTTGGTCCGAAACAGACCCAATTAAATTTTCTACACAAATTAGATCTTTTGGGGTCGTTTCGCTCAGAAGGTCGTTTCCTTCCTAAAAGTTGGTGTTTTTCGTCCAAAAGGGACAAATTTGATTTTTATGTCAAACTTGGACTTTTAGGGAAGTTTGGGGGTGTTTCGCTCAGAAAGTCGATTCCACCATAAAATGCGGTGTTTTTTGTCCGAAACGGATACAATTGATTTTTCAACTCGAACTTGTTGTTTTGGGGCATTTCGTTGGCGTTTTGCTCAAAATGTCGTTTCCACCCAAAAAATTGGTATTTTTCGACCAAAATGTACGCAATTGATTTTCTGGTCAAACATGGTCTTTTTTTGCCTTTTGGGCTTGTTTTTGCTCCGTAACCAGTTCCACATAAATAAAAAAATGGTATTTTTGGTCCGAAACAAACCCAGTTAAATTTTCTACACAAACTTGGTCTTTTAGGGCCTTTTGGGGGCGTTTTGCTCAGAAGATCATTTCCTTCCTAAAAGGTGGCATTTTTCGTCCAAAAGGGACAAAGTTGATTTTTAGGTCAAACTTGGACTTTTCGGGAGTTTTGCGAGTGTTTGTCTCAGAAGGTTGTTTCCACCCTAAAAGGTGGTGCTTTTCGTCCAAAATGGACACAATTATTTTTTTCACTCAAACTTGGTCTTTTTTGGCCATTTCGGGGTGTTTTTCTCAGAAGGTGGTTCCCAACCAAGATAGTGGTGTTTTTTGTCCAAAACGAACACAATTGATTTTCAGGTCAAACTTGGACTTTTTGGGACTTTTGGGGGCGTTTCGCTCTGAAGGTCGTTTCAACCCTTAAAGGTGGTGTTTTTCCTCCAAAACAGATAAAATTGATTTTTCTACTCGAATTTGGTGTTTTTGGGCCTTTTGGTCGCATTTTGCTCATAATGTCATTTCTTCGCAGAAAAGTGATATTTTTCGTCCAAAACGGATGCAATTGATTTTCAAGTCAAACTTGGTCTTTTTTTTTTGCCTTTTGCACTTGTTTTTGCTCCGTAAACCGTTCCACATAAAAATAGTGGTATTTTCGTCCTAAACCGACTCAGTTAAATTTTCTACACAAACTTGGTCTTTTGGGGCATTTTGGAGGTATTTTGCTCGGAATGTCGTTTCCTTCCTAAAATTGGCATTTTTTGTCCAAAATGGACAAAGTTGATTTTCAGGTCAAGCTTGGACTTTTTGGGAATTTTGGGGGTGTTTCGCTCAGAAGGTCGTTTCCCCCTTAAAAGGTGGTGTTTTTCGTCCAAAACGGACACAATTGATTTTTCTACTCGAACTTGGTGTTTTCGGGCCTTTTCGTGGCGTTTTGCTCAAAATATCTTTTCTACCCAAAAAGTGGTGTTTTTTGTCCAAAACCTCAATTGCTTTTCTGGTCAAACTTGGTCTTTTTTTGCCTTTTGGGCTTGATTTTACCCCGTAAGCCGTTCCACAGAAACAAAATGGTATTTTTTTGTCCGAAACAAACCCAGTTAAATTTTCTACACAAACTTGGACTTTTTGGGCCTTTTGGGAGCGTTTTTCTAAGAATTTCGTTTCCTTCCTAAAATGTGTCATTTTTCGTCCAGAAGGGACAAAGTTGATTTTCAGGTCAAACTTGGACTTTTTGGGAATTTTGGGGACGTTTCGCTTGGAAAGTCATTTTCACCCTAAAAGGTAGTGTTTTCTGTCGAAAACGGACACAGATGATTTTTCTACTCGAACTTGGTATTTTTTTGCCTTTTGGGATTGGTTTTGCTCCGTAAGCCGTAACAGATAAAAAAAAAATGGTATTTTTGGTCCAAAACAGACCAGTTAAATTTTTTACACAAACTTGGTAGTTTTGGCCCATTTTTGGGTGTTTTGCTTAGAATGTCGTTTTCTTCCAAAAAGGTGGCGTTTTTCGTCCAAAAAGGACAAAGTTGATTTTCAAGACAAACTTGGACATTTTGGGAGTTTTGGGGGTGTTTCGCTCAAAAGGTTGTTTCCACCCTAAATGGTGATGTTTTTCTTCCAAAATGGACACAATTGATTTTTCTAATCAAACTAGGTGTTTTTGGGCCTCTTCATGGCGTTTTGCTCAAAATGTCGTTTTCATCGAAAAAGTGGTGTTTTTTGTCCATAACATAGGCAATTGATTTTCTTGTCAAACTTGGTCTTTTTTTGCCTATTGGGATTGTTTTTGCCCCGTAAGCCGTTCCACATAAAAAAATGGTATTTTTCGTCGAAAACAGACCCAGTTAAATTTTGTACACAAACTTGGTCTTTTTGGGCCTTTTGGGGGCGTTTTATCTCAGAAGGTCATTTCCTTCCTAAAAGGTGGCGTCTTTCGTTCAGAAGGGACAAAGTTGATTTTCAGGTCAAACTAGGACTTTTCTGGAGTTTTGAGAGTGTTTCGCTCTGAAGGTCGTTTCCACCCTAAATGGTGGTGTTTTTTGTCCAAAACGGACATAATTGTTTTTACCACTCAAACTTGGTCTTTTTGGGCCATTTGGGGGTGTTTTTCCTAGAAGGTGGTTCCCAACAAAGAAAGTGGTGTTTTTCATCGAAAACGAACACAATTGATTTTCAGGTTAAACTTGGACTTTTCGGGCCTTTTGGGGGCGTTTCGCTCAAAAGGTCGTTTCAACCCGAAAATGTGGTGTTTTTCGTCTAAAACAGATACAATTGATTTTTCTACTCGAACTTGGTGTTTTTGGGCCTTTTGGTGGCGTTTTGCTCAGAATGTCATTTCCACCTAAAAAAGTGTTGTTTTTAGTTCAAAACATACGCAATTGATTTTCTGGTCAAACCTGGTCTTTTTTTGCCTTTTGGGCTTTTTTTTTGCTCCGTAAGCCGTTCCACAAAAAAAATGGTATTTTTGGTCTGAAACAAACCCAGTTAAATTTTCTACAAAAACTTAGTCTTTTTGGGATTTCTGGGGGCATTTTGCTCAGAAGGTCGTTTCCTTCCTAAAAGGTGGCATTTTTTGTCCAAAGGGGACAAAGTTGCTTTTCAAGTCAAACTTGGACTTTTCGGGAGTTTTGGTGGTGTTTCGCTCAAAAGGTTGTTTCCACCCTAAAATGTGGTACTTTTTGTCTAAAACAAACACAATTGTTTTTTCAACTCAAACTTGGTCTTTTTGCGCCATTTGGGGGTGTGTTTCCCGGAAGGTGGTTCCCAACAAAGAAAGTGGTGTTTTTCATCGAAAACGGACACAATTGATTTTCAGGTCAAACTTGGACTTTTCAGGCCGTTTTGGGGCGTTTCGCTCGAAAGGTCGTTTCAATCCTAAAAGGTGGTGTTTTTCGTCTAAAACGGATACAATTGATTTTTCTACTCGAACTTGGCGTTTTTGAGCCTTTTGGTGGCGTTTTGCTCAGAATGTCGTTTCTACCCAAAAAAGTGGTGTTTTTCTTCCAAAACAGACGCAATTGATTTTCTGGTCAAACTTGGTCTTTTCTTGCCTTTTGGGCTTGTTATTGATCCGTAAGCCGTTCCCCATAAAAAAAATGGTATTTTTGGTCCGAAATAGACGCAGTTAAATTTTCTACACAAACTTGGTCTTTTTTGGCCTTTTGGGGCGTGTTGCTCAGAAGGTCGTTTCCTTCCAAAAAGGTGGTATTTTTCATTCAAAAGGGACAAAGTTGATTTTCAGGACAAACTTGGACTTTTCGGGAGTTTTAGGGATATTTCGCTTAGAAGGTCATTTCCACCCTAAATAGTGGTGTTTTTCGTCCAAAATTAACACAATTATTTTTTCCACTGAAACTTGGTATTTTTGCACCATTTGGGGGTGTTTTTCTCAGAAGGTGCTTCCCGACGAAGAAAGTAGTATTTTTCGTCGAAAACGGACACAATTGATTTTCAAGTCAAACTTGGACTTTTCAGGCCTTTTGGGGCCGTTTCTCTCTGAAGGTCGTTTCAACCCTTAAAGGTTGTGTTTTTCGTCTAAAACGGATACAATTGATTTTTCTACTCGAACTTGGTGTTTTGGGGCCTTTTGGTGGCGTTTTGCTCATAATGTCGTTTCCACCAAAAAAAAGTAGTGTTGTTCTTCCAAAACGGACGCAATTGATTTTCTTGTCAAACTTGGTCTTTTTTTGCCAGTCAGGCTTGTTTTTTCCCTGTATGCAATTCCACATAAAAAAATTGGTATTTTTCATCCGAAACAGACCCAGTTAAATTTTCGACCCAAACTAGGTCTTTTTGGGCCTTTTGGGGGTGTTTTGCCCAAAAGGTCATTTCCTTCCTAAAAGGGGACATTTTTCGTCCAAAATGGACAAAGTTGATATTTAGGTCAAACTTGGACTTTTCGAGAATTTTGGGGATGTTTCACTTAGAAGGTCGTTTTCCTCCTAAAAGGTTGTGTTTTTCGTCCAAAACGGACACAATTGATTTTTCTACTCAAACTTGGTGTTTTTGGGCCTTTTCGTGGCATTTTGTACGAATTGTCGTTTCCACCCAAAAAAGTAGTGTTTTTCGTCCAAAGCAGACACAATTGATTTTTCTACTCGAACTAGGTGTTTTTGAGCGTTTTGGTGGCGTTTTGCTTGGAATGTCATTTCCAACCAACAAAGTGGTGTTTTTTGTCCAGCACGTACGCAATTGATTTTCTGGTCAAATTTGGTATTTTTTTGCCTTTTGGGCTTTTTTTTTGTTCCGTAAGCCGTTCCACATAAAAAAAAAATGATATTTTTCGTCCGAAACAAACCCAGTTAAATTTTCTACACAAACTGGGTCTTTTTGGGCCTTTTGGGGACGTTTTGCTTAGAAGGTTATTTCCTTCTTAAAAGGTGTTATTTTTCGTCCAAAAGGGACAAAGTTGATTTTTAGGTCAAATTTGGACTTTTTGGGAATTTTGGGGGTGTTTCGCTCCAAATATCGTTTTCACCCTAAAAGGTGGGTTTTTTTTCGTCCAAAACGGACACAATTGATTTTTCTACTCCAATTTGGTATTTTTGGGCCTTTTCGTGGCGTTTTGCTCCAAATGTCGTTTCCACCCTAAAAAATAGTATTTTTCGTCCAAAACGGATACAATTGATTTTTCTACTCGAACTTGGTGTTTTTGAGCGTTTTGGTGGCGTTTTGCTCGGAATGTTGTTTCCAACCAAAAAAAGTAGTGTTTTTTGTCCAAAACGTACGCAATTGATTTCTGGTCAAACTTGGTATTTTTTTGTGTTTTGGGCTTGTATTTGCTCCGTAAGCCGTTCCACAAAAGGAAATAATATTTTTTATCTGAAGCTAACCTAGTTAAATTTTCTACACAAACTTGCTCTTTTTGGGCCTTTCAGGGGCGTTTTGCTCAGAAGGTCATTTCCTTCCTGAAATGTGGCGTTTTTCGTCCAAAAGGGACAAAGTTGATTTTTTGGTCAAACTTGGACTTTTTTGGAATTTTGGGGGTGTTTTGCTCTGAAGGTCGTTTCCACCCTAAAAGGTGGTTTTTTTCGTCCAAAACGGACACAATTTTTGTTTCCACTCAAACTTAGTATTTTTGGGCCATTTGGGGGTGTTTTTCTCAGAAGGTGTTTTTCGTCCAAAACGGGCATAATTAATTTTCAAGTCAAACTTGGACTTTTCGGACCTTTTGGGGGCGTTTCGCTCCGAAGGTCGTTTCAACCCTAAAATGTGGTGTTTTTCGTCCAAAATGGACGCAATTGATTTTTCTACTCGAACTTGGTGTTTGTGGGCTTTTTGGTGGCGTTTTGTTCAGAATGTCGTTTTCACACAAAAAAAATTGTGTTTTTCGTCCACAACCTACACAATTGATTTTCGGGTCAAACTTGGTATTTTTTTGCCTTTTGGACTTGTTTTTACTCCGTAAGCCGTTCCACGTAAAAAAAAATAATATTTTGGGTCCGAAATAGACCCTACACAGCTAGGTCTTTTTGAGCCTTTTGGGGTCGTTTCGCTCAGAAGGTTGTTTACTTCCTAGAAGTTGGTGTTTTTCGTCCAAAAGGGACAAAGTTGATTTTTAGGTCAAACTTGGACTCTTCGGGAAGTTTGAGGTGTTTCGCTCAGAAGGTCGTTTCCACCATAAAATGCGGTGTTTTTCGTCTGAAACGAACACAATTGATTTTTCTACTCGAACTTGGTGTTTTTGGGCCTTTTGGTGGCGTTTTGTTCAGAATGTCGTCTCGACCCAAAAGAAGTGGTGTTTTTATCCAAAACGTACACAATTAATTTTCTTGTCAAACTTGGTCTTTCTTTGCCTTTTGGGTTTGTTTTTGCTCCATAAGCAGTTCCACATAAAAAAAAATGGTATTTTTGGCTCAAAACAAACCCAGTTAAATTTTCTACACAAGCTCGGTCTTTTTTGGCCTTTTGGGGGCGTTTTGCTCAGAAGGTCGTTTCCTTCCTAAAAGGTGGCGTTTTTCGTTCAAAAGGGACAAAGTTGATTTTTTGGTCAAACTTGGACTTTTTAGGCCTTTTGGAGGCATTTCGCTCAGAAGGTCCTTTCAACCCTAAAAGGTGGTGTTTTTCCTCCGAAATAGATAAAATTAATTTTTCTACTCGAACTTGGTGTTTTTGGACCTTTTGGTGGCGTTTTGCTCAGAATGTCGTTTCCACCCAAAAAAGTGGTGTTTTTGGTCCAAAACGGGCACAATTGATTTTTTGGTCAAATTTGGTCTTTTTTTGCCTTTTGCACTTGTTTTTGCTCCATAAGCCGATCCGAATAAAAAAAAAAGTGGTATTTTTCATCCTAAACAGACTCAGTTAAATTTTCTACCCAAACTGGGTCTTTTTGGGCGTTTTGGGGGCGTTTTGCTCGGAAGGTCGTTTCCTTCCTAAGAGGTGGCGTTTTTCATCCAAAATGGACAAAGTTGATTTTCAGGTCAAACTTGGACTTTTCGGGAATTTTGGGGGTGTTTCGCTTGGAAGGTCGTTTCCAAAAGGAACTGCTTTTCGTAAAAAACAGAGACAATTGATTTTCCTACTCGAACTAGGTGTTTTTGGGCCTTTTCGTGGCATTTTGCTCAAAATGTCGTTTTCACCCAAAAAAATGGTGTTTTTTGTGTAAAATGTAGGCAATTAATTTTCTGGTCAAACTTGGTCTTTTTTTGCCTTTTTGGATTGTTTTTGCCCCGTAAGCCATTCCATATAAAAAAAATGGTATTTTTCGTCCGAAACAAACCCAATTAAATTTTCTACACAAACTTGGTCTTTTTGGGCCTTTTGCTCAGAAGGTCGTTTCCTTCCTAAAAGGTGGTGTTTTTCGTCAAGAAGGGACGAAGTTGATTTTCAGGTCAAACTTGGACTTTTCGGGAGTTTTGGGAGTGTTTCGCTCAGAAGGTCTTTGCCACCCTAAATGGTGGTGTTTTTTGTCCAAAACGGACACAATTATTTTTTCCACTCAAACTTGGTCTTTTGGGGCCTTTTGGTGGCGTTTTGCTCATAATGTTGTTTCCACCCAAATAAGTGGTGTTTTTCGTACAAAACGTACGCAATCGATTTTCTAGTCAAATTGGTATTTTTCGTCCTAAACAGGCTCAGTTAAATTTTCGACATAAACTTGGTCTTTTTGGGCGTTTTGGGGGCATTTCGCTCAGAAGGTTGTTTCCGTCCTAAAAGGTGGCGTTTTTCGTCCAAAATGGAAAAAGATGATTTTCAGGTCAAACTTGGACTTTTCGGGAATTTTGGGGGTGTTCCGCTTAGAAGGTCGTTTCCACCCTAAAAGGTGGTGTCTTTCGTCCGAAACAGACCAAGTTAAATTTTCTACACAAACTTGGTCTTTTTGGGTGTTTTGGGGCTGTTTAGCTTGGAAGGTCGTTTCCTTCCTAGAAGGTGGCATTTTTTGTCCAAAATGGACAAAGTTGATTTTCAGATCAAACTTGGGCTTTTCGGGAATTTTGGGGTGTTTTGCTCAGACGGTCGTTTCCACCCAAAAAGGTAGTTTTTTTCGTCCAAAACGGATACAATTGATTTTTCTACTCGAACTTAGTGTTTTTGGGTCTTTTCGTGGCGTTTTGCTCAGAATGTCATTTCCACCCAAAAAAGTGGTATTTTTCGGCCAAAACGTACGCAATTGATTTTCTGGTTAAACATGATCTTTTTTTGCCATTTGGGCTTGTTTTTGCTCCGTAAGTCGTTCCATAAAAAAAGAATGGTATTTTTCGTCTGAAATCGACCCAGTTAAAATTTCTACCCAAACTTGGTCTTTTTGGGCCTCTTGGGGGCGTTTTGCTCAGAAGGTCGCTTCCATCCTAAAAGGTGGTTTTTTTCGCCCAAAACAGACACAAATCTTTTTTCCACTTAAACTTGGTCTTTTTAGGCTATTTGGGGGTGTTTTTTCACAGAAGGTCGTTCCCAACCAAGAAAGTTGTATTTTTCGTCCAAAACGGACACAATTGATTTTCATGTCAAACTTGGACTTTTCGGGCCTTTTGGGGGCGTTTCGTTCAGAAGGTCGTTCATGATTTTCATGTCAAACTGGAACTTGGTGTTTTTCGGCCTTTTGCTGACATTTTGCTCATAATGTCGTTTCTACCCAAAAAAGTGGTATTTTTCGTCCAAAACGGATGCAATTAGTTTTCTAGTCAAACATGGTCTTTTTTTGACTTTTGGGCTTGTTTTTGCTCCGTAATCCGTTCCACATTAAAAAAATGGGATTTTTGGTCCAAAACAAACCCAGTTAATTTTTC
Source organism: Eucommia ulmoides (assembly GCA_016647705.1). Classification (NCBI taxonomy): domain Eukaryota; kingdom Viridiplantae; phylum Streptophyta; class Magnoliopsida; order Garryales; family Eucommiaceae; genus Eucommia; species Eucommia ulmoides. The sequence goes on along the minus strand of CM028338.1, from coordinate 15,956,815 downwards.
CACACAAACTTGGTCTTTTTGGGCATTTTGGGGGCATTTTGCTCGGAAGGTCGTTTCCTTCCTAAAAGGTGCCGTTTTTCATCCAAAATGGACAAAGTTGATTTTTGGGTCAAACTTGGACTTTTCGGGAATTTTGGGGGTGTTTCGCTCAGAAGGTCGTTTCCACCATAAAAGGTGGTGTTTTTGGTCCAAAACGGACACAATTGATTTTTCTACTCGAACTTGGTGTTTTTGGGTATTTCCGTGGCGTTTTGCTCAAAATGTCGTTTTGGGCCATTTGGGAGTGTTTTTCCTAGAAGGTGGTTCCCAACAAAGAAAGTGGTGTTTTTCGTCCAAAACAGTCACAATTGATTTTCATGTCAAACTTGGACTTTTCAGGCCTTTTGGGAGCGTTTCGCTCAGAAGGTCGTTTCAACCCTAAAAGGTGGTGTTTTTCGGCTAAAACGGATACAATTGATTTTTCTATTCGAACTTAGTGTTTTTGGGCTTTTTGGTGGCATTTTTCTCGTAATGTTGTTTCCACCCAAAAAAGTGGTGATTTTCTTCCAAAATGGACGCAATTAATTTTCTGGTCAAACTTGGTCTTTTTTTGCCTTTTGGGCTTGTTATTGCTCCGTAAGCAATTCCACATAAAAAAAAGAGAGGGTATTTGATGAGAACCAACAAACAACATCAAAGGACACATTGCATGTCCCGGTTGGGCCCATTACTAGGGCAAGATCCAAGAAGATCAAAGAAGCGCTTAATGGGCTAATTCAAGAGCTTTCGGCTGAATCGAAAACAATAAAGCCCAAATTAGGCCCAAATGACAATCAAGGCCTAATCCATCTCATCAAAGCAAGTGAATAGGTTTAGACATGAACTCAAATGGACCAAGGCTTGTGGACCACGAAATTCTTATCATATTTATTTTATTATTTTAAGTCTTTTAATTATTTTAGGCTGATTTGTAAGCCTGATTCCCAAGTAAATCATTTCCTTTTCCAACTAGGAATGTAAGAAATATTAGGAAGCTTCCTTATTCTTTATTTAGCAATTAGATTTTAGGGTTTTCTTTTTCCTCCATGTAGACCCACGAATTTCAAAGTGTATTAGGGTTTCTTTTCTTATTCTCTTGGACACCTATTTAAGGGGCTTTGTAGACCTACGAATTTCACATTACTTTGATTAATAAAAATTGTTAGAGTTTTCTCTTTAGTTCTTCAGAGAACTTTTCTTGAACTTATCAAGAGTTTCTTGTGGCGTTCAAATTTATATCTTTGATTCGTGATTCATTATAATCATTGGGTCAAAATCATTATACCATTGGTTCGCATTTCGTTCATAAGCGTTGGGTCAAGGTAATCTATCTTTCAATTTCTGTATTTTTAGCTCGTTTAAAATCTGATTTAGTTTCGATCTTCGCAAAGAAACCCTAAGTTGGTTTCGGGTCTCACTAATCCTTGGTGAGGTTCGCATCATTTGGTAATCAGAGTAAGGTCTAAATCAGGTTTCATCTATCCTTTTTCTTTTTCGTTCTTTCATATCTATTCCTTCATAATTTTTTTTTTCTTGACCAAATTATATCATCAGATCTATTGCGTTTTTTTTTTCTTTTCATTCTAATTCAAATCTGGTCCAATCTTGAAAAAAAACGTGGTGCATCTTTGTTCTGATCATATATTTCATTTTAAATATTGTGCTTCTTCAAATCTCAATTTAAAGTTGCTGGTTTTCGGAAAAAAAAAAAAAATTGTGAAAATTCAGCCCCCCCCAACAAAACTTGAGAATAATTTCTTCTTGTTCTACTCTATAAACTTTTCTTTGTGCTGTTTTTGTTCCCTTTGTTTTGTTCCTAAAATCTCATTCTTAGTGAATCAAATTGTTGAGTTTGGATTGCTACAAGGAAATTTCTGATTGAGATTGGTTAAGTTAAATAAAGAACTAAAAGAGGAAACTAAAGAGTGGAAAAAGGCAAGAGAGTGTAAGCTTATAAGAGGGTAAAAGCTGAATTTGAGTGATACACGAGTGGAGTGACATAATTTGAGTACAAACACGTGAGGGAGTGTTTGTGAGGTTTGCTAACTTTGTTTTGCAGGTTACTAAACATGTCTCGAGAAACAAACAAAGGCTCGTCCGATGAAGCACATGAAAGGATGGACATAATGGACGCAAAAGTTTTCTACAAGGCCTTGCAGCAAAAGTTTCAACAGTTGAACTTGCGGTTTGATGAAGTGCATGAGCGGCTTGACAAAGTTGAGTCTAGTGCACAAAAGGGACAGCCACCGAGAGCTCCTAATGTGCAACGAAAAGAGAGGAATCAACCTCGGTTCGTGTATGAAGATGATTATGGGGATGACCTAGATGAAGACGATCGGGCCTCTAATGCAAGCTTGGGTAGATTTGGGAGTGGACATGGGAATAGAGAAGATAGACATGGGGAGCGGATTGATAATAACTTGGGAAGTATCAAGGTGAAGATACCCTCATTCCAAGGGAAAAACGATCCTGAAGCATACTTGGAGTGGGAGAAGAAGGTGGAGTTGATCTTTGAGTGCCACAACTACTCCGAGGAGAAAAAGGTAAAACTCGCTGTGATTGAGTTTATTGACTATGCTATAATATGGTGCGATCAACTTGTGATAAACAGGAGAAAGAACCATGAGAGGCCTATCGTGACGTGGGCGAAAATGAAGGCCATCATGAGGAGGCGGTTTGTCCCTAGTCACTACTATAGGGACTTGTATCAAAAATTACAAAGCGTTACGCAAGGCTATCGGAGCGTGGATGATTACTACAAGGAGATGGAGGTCGCTATGATCCGGGCTAATGTTAAGGAGGATAGAGAAGCTACCATGGTAAGGTTCTTGAATGGGTTAAATCGGGACATTGCCAACGTGGTGGAGTTGCAACATTACGTAGAGTTGGAGGACATGGTTCACATAGCCATAAAAGTGGAACGACAGCTTAAAAGGAAAAGAACTCGGTCATTTCAAAAATTCAAGCTCCTCTAATTCATGGAGGCCGAATGGGAGGAAGGACGAAGGGGCTGTTTCAAAATCCAAAATCGAACCCCCAAAAAGGAGAGATGATGTTCCCATTGCCAACAAAGGTAAAACCGAAACCCAAACTCGTGACCGTGATATTAAATGTTTTCATTGTTTGGGAGTAGGTCACATAGCCTCACAATGCCCAAATAAGAGGACCATGATTGCACGTGTTGATGGAGAGGTGGAAACCGAAAGTGAAAGTGATGATGACCAGATGCCACAACTTGAAGATGCTTGTGATGATGATGTGGAGTACCCGGTGGAGGGAGAGTCACTTGTGGCAAGGCGTGCTCTAAGTGCCCAAGTTGCGGAGGATGACATGGAACAACAAAGGGAGAATATATTTCATACTAGATGCCACGTCAACAACAAGGTATGTATTATGATCATTGATTGGGGAAGTTCCACTAATGTGGCTAGCACTACTTTAGTAGAGAAACTGAATTTACATACCTTGAAACACCCTAGACCTTCTAAATTGCAGTGGTTAAATGATTGTGGAGAGGTTCGGGTAAATAAACAAGTGTTAGTTTCCTTTTCGATTGGGAAGTATAAGGATGAAGTACTTTGTGATGTTGTTCCAATGCATGCGGGTCACATATTGTTGGGCAGGCCATGGCAATTTGATCGGAAGGTTATTCATGACGGGTTCAAGAATAGGCACTCATTCGTTAAAGACAATATAACCATTACTCTTGTGCCGTTGACTCCAAAACAAGTGTATGAGGATCAAATGAAATTGAAAAGAGAGAATGAGTTGAAAAAAACTTGTGCCGAGAGTTCAAAAAAAGATGAGGAAAAAGAGAGTGGAAACATAAAAGAGAGTGAAAAGCAAAAAAGAAGTGAAAAAAATGAGAGAAAAACAGAGAAACAAGTGAGCTTTTATGCTAAGGTGAGTGATATCAAGGGTGCTTTGTATGCAAACCGGCCTATATTTGTACTATTGTACAAAGAGGTGTGTTTTAGTGCTAACGAATTTGACCAATCTTTGCCTAGTGTTGTTGTTTCTTTGTTGCAGGAATTTGAGGACGTGTTCCCTAACGATGTGCCTAGTGGATTGCCACCTATTCGAGGCATTGAGCATCAGATTGACTTTGTGCCGGGTGCAACAATTCCTAACCGACCCGCCTATAGGAGTAATCCAGAGAAGACGAAGGAACTTCAAAGGCAAGTGGAGGAGTTGTTAGCCAAGGGACACGTAAGAGAGAGCATGAGTTCGTGCGCAGTACCGGTACTACTTGTGCCTAAGAAGGATGGAACTTGGCGTATGTGTGTTAATTGCCGAGCTATTAACAACATTACGGTAAAGTATCGACATCCCATTCCTAGGCTAGATGACATGTTAGATGAGTTGCATGGGTCATGTATTTTCACTAAAATTGATTTGAAAAGTGGGTATCACCAAATTAGGATGAAAGAAGGTGATGAATGGAAAACTGCCTTTAAAACTAAATATGGATTGTATGAGTGGTTGGTAATGCCTTTTGGGCTAACTAATGCACCAAGTACATTCATGAGGTTAATGAATCATGCATTGCGTGCGTTTATAGGCAAGTTTGTTGTGGTCTATTTTGATGATATTTTGGTGTATAGTAAGAGCTTAGATGAGCATATTGATCATTTGCATTGTGTGCTTGATGTTCTGAGAAAAGAAAAATTATATGCAAATTTAAAGAAATGTTCCTTTTGCTTGGACAAAGTTGTATTTCTTGGCTATGTTGTTAGTTCGGAAGGGATTGCAGTGGATGAGGAAAAGGTAAAGGCTATCAAAGAATGGCCCACACCTAAGTCAATCACGGAGGTAAGAAGTTTTCATGGTTTGGCTAGTTTTTATCGTCGATTTGTTAAAGATTTTAGTACACTAGCCGCACCACTCACTGAAATTGTCAAAAAATCCGTGGGTTTTAAATGGGGTATGGAGCAAGAGCGTGCATTTAATGAGATTAAAGAACGGTTATGTGGTGCTTCTTTATTAGCATTACCTAATTTTTCTAAAACTTTTGAGATTGAGTGTGATGCTTCAAGAATAGGCATTGGAGCAGTTTTGATGCAGGAAAATTGGCCAATAGCATACTTTAGCGGAAAGCTAAATGGGGCAGCATTGAATTACCCAACATATGATAAGGAGCTTTTTGCGTTGGTAAGAGCATTGGAGACTTGGCAACATTGCCTGTGGCCGAGAGAGTTTGTTATATATACCGATCATGAGTCCTTGAAGCACTTGAAGGGACAAAGTAAGTTAAATAGGAGGCATGCCAAGTGGATGGAATTCATTGAAAACCTTCCCTTATGTAATCAAATACAAACAAGGTAAGAAAAATGTTGTGGCTGATGCACTCTCCAGAAGTGCATTTGGTGCATGTGAGAAGACAGCGTTTGTCAATGAGAGGGCTAGTTTGGATGGACAAAAGAAGGTTGAGATGATGAAGAAACTCCATGAAAGTGTACGACAACACATAAAGAAGAAAAATAAGCAATATGCAAAGAAAGAAAATAAGGGCCGTAGACGAGTCATCTTTAAACCTGGTGATTGGGTTTGGGTGCATATGAGAAAAGAAAGATTTCCAGCCCATAAGCGGACCAAGCTACATCCTAGAGGGGATGGTCCATTTCAAGTCCTTCATAGGATCAATGATAATGCGTACAAGTTGGATCTTCCAGGTGAGTATAACGTTAGTGCTACATTTAATGTCTCTGATCTTTCTCCGTTTGATGTAGGTGAAGATTCGAGGTCGAATCCTTTTGAAGAGAGGAGGGATGATGAGAACCAACAAGTAACATCAAAGGACACATTGCATGTCCCAGTTGGGCCCATTACTAGGGCAAGATCCAAGAAGATCAAAGAAGCGCTTAATGGGCTAATTCAAGAGCTTTCGGCTGAATCGAAAACAATAAAGCCCAAATTAGGCCCAAATGACGATCAAGGCCTAATCCATCTCATCAAAGCAAGTGAATGGGTTTAGACATGAACTCAAATGAACCAAGGCTTGTGGACCATGAAATTCTTATCATATTTATTTTATTATTTTAAGTCTTTTAATTATTTTAGGCTGATTTGTAAGCTTGATTGCCAAGTAAATCATTTCATTTTCCAACTAGGAATGTAAGGCAAATTAGGAAGCTTCCTTATTCTTTATTTAGCAATTAGATTTTAGGATTTTGTTTTTCCTCCATGTAGACCCACGAATTTCAAAGTGTATTAGGGTTTCTTTTCTTATTCTCTTGGACACCTATTTAAGGGGCTTTGTAGACCTACGAATTTCACATTACTTTGATTAATAAAAATTGTGAGAGTTTTCTCTTTAGTTCTTCAGAGAACTTTTCTTGAACTTATCAAGAGTTTCTTATGGCGTTCAAACTTATATCTTTGATTCGTGATTCATTATAATCATTGGGTCAAGATCATTATACCATTGGTTCGCGTTTCGTTCATTAACGTTGGGTCAAGGTAATCTATCTTTCAATTTCTGTATTTTTAGCTCGTTTAAAATCTGATTTAGTTTCGATCTTCGTGAAGAAACCCTAAATTGGTTTTGGGTCTTACTAATCCTTGGTGAGGTTCGCATCAGTATTTTTCATCCAAAACAGGCCCAGTTAAATTTTCTACACAAACTAGGTCTTTTTGGGCCTTTTGGGGGTGTTTTGCTCATAAGGTTGTTTCCTTCCTAAAAGGTGGCGTTTTTCGTTCAAAAGGGACAAAGTTGATTTTTAGGTCAAACTTGGACTTTTCGGGAAGTTTGGGAGTGTTTCGTTCAGAAGGTCGTTTCCACCATAAAATGCGTTGTTTTCGTCTGAAACGGACACAATTCATTTTTCTACTCGAACTTTGTGTTTTTGAGCGTTTTGGTGGTGTTTTGCTCGAAATGTCATTTCCACCCAAAAAAGTGATGTTTTTCGTTCAAAACGTATGCAATGGTTTTTCTGGTCAAACTTGGTATTTTTTTTGCCTTTTGGGCTTGTTTTTACTTCGTAAGACGTTCCACAAAAAAAAAAAGTATTTTCGGCCCAAAACAAACCCAATTAAATTTTATGCACAAACTTGGTGTTTTTAGGCCTTTTGGGGGCGTTTCGGTCAGAATGTTGTTTTCTTCCAAAAAGGTGGCATTTTTTGTCCAAAAGGGACAAAGTTGATTTTTAGGACAAACTTGGACTTTTCGGGAGTTTTGGGGTTGTTTTGCTCAAAAGGTCGTTTCCACCCTAAATGGTGGTGTTTTTCTTCCAAAACGGACACAATTGATTTTTCTACTCGAACTTAGTGTTTTTGGGTCTTTTCGTGACGTTTTGCTCAGAATGTCATTTCCACCCAAAAAAGTGGTATTTTTCGGCCAAAACGTACGCAATTGATTTTCTGGTCAAACATGATCGTTTTTTGCCATTTGGGCTTGTTTTTGCTCCGTAAGTCGTTCCACATAAAAAAATGGTATTGTTCGTCTGAAATCGACCCAGTTAAATTTTCTACCCAAACTTGGTCTTTTTGGGCCTCTTGGAGGCGTTTTGCTCAGAAGGTCGCTTCCATCCTAAAATGTGGTTTTTTTTTCGTCCAAAACAGACACAAATCTTTTTTCCACTTAAACTTGGTCTTTTTGGGCCATTTGGGGGTGTTTTTTCACAGAAGGTCATTCCCAACCAAGAAAGTTGTATTTTTCGTCCAAAACGGACACAATTGATTTTCAGGTCAAACTTAGACTTTTCGCGCCTTTTGTGTGCGTTTCGCTCAGAAGGTCATTTCATTCCTGAAAGGAGGTGTTTTTCGTTTAAAACGGATACAATGGATTCTTTTCCTCGAATTTGGTGTTTTTGGGCCTTTTGGTGGCGTTTTGCTCAGAATGTCGTTTCCACCCAAATAAGTGGTATTTTTGTACAAAACGTACGCAATTGATTTTTTGGTCAAATTGATATTTTTTGTCCTAAACAGGCTCAGTTAAATTTTCGACACAAACTTGGTCTTTTTGGGCGTTTTGGGGGCGTTTCGCTCAGAAGGTCGTTTTCTTCCTAAAAGGTGGCGTTTTTCGTCCAAAATGGAAAAAGATGATTTTCAGGTCAAACTTGGACTTTTCGGGAATTTTGGGGGTGTTTTGCTTAGAAGGTCGTTTCCACCCTAAAAGGTGGGGTCTTTCGTCTAAAACAGACCCAGTTAAATTTTCTAAACAAACTTCGTCTTTTTTGGTGTTTTGGGGGCGTTTAGCCCGGAAGGTCGTTTCCTTCCTAGAAGGTGGCATTTTTCGTCCAAAATGGACAAAGTTGATTTTCAGATCAAACTTGGACTTTTCGGGAATTTTGGGGTGTTTTGCTCAGACAGTCGTTTCCACCCAAAAAGGTAGTGTTTTTCGTCCAAAACGGACATAATTGATTTTTCTACTCGAACTTGGTGTTTATGAGTGTTTTGGTGGTGTTTTGCTCAGAATGTCATTTCCACCCAAAAAAGTGGTATTTTTCGGCCAAAACGTACGCAATTGATTTTCTTGTCAAACATGATCTTTTTTTTGCCATTTGGGCTTGTTTTTGCTCTGTAAGTCGTTCCACATAAAAAAAATGGTATTTTTCATCTGAAATCGACCCAGTTAAATTTCCTACACGAACTTGGTCTTTTTGGGCCTGTTGGGGGCGTTTTGCTCCGAATGTCGTTTCCATCCTAAAAGGTGGGTTTTTTCGTCCAAAACAGACACAAATATTTTTTCCACTTAAACTTGGTCTTTTTGGGCTATTTGGGTGTGCTTTTTCACAGAAGGTCGTTCCCAACCAAGAAAGTTGTATTTTTCGTCCAAAACAGACAATTAATTTTCAGGTCAAACTTGGACTTTTCGGACCTTTTGGGGAAGTTTCGTTCAGAAGGTCGTTTCAACCCTAAAATGTGGGGTTTTTCATCCAAAATGGATACAATTGATTTTTCTACTGGAACTTGGTGTTTTTCGGCCTTTTGCTGACATTTTGCTCATAATGTCGTTTCCACCCAAAAAAGTGGTATTTTTCGTCCAAAATGGACGCAATTAGTTTTCTGGTCAAACATGGTCTTTTTTTTCCTTTTGGGCTTGTTTTTGCTCCGTAAGCCGTTCCACATTAAAAAAATGGTATTTTTGGTCCAAAACAAACCCAGTTAAATTTTCCATACAAACTTGGTCTTTTTGGGCGTTTTGCTCGGAAGGTCGTTTCCTTCCTAAAAGGTGTCGTTTTTCATCCAAAATGGACAAAGTTGATTTTTGGGTCAAACTTGGACTTTTCGGGAATTTTGGGGGTGTTTCGCTCAGAAGGTCGTTTCCACCCTAAAAGGTGGTGTTTTTGGTCCAAAACGGACACAACTGATTTTTCTACTCGAACTTGGTGTTTTTGGGTATTTCCGTGGCGTTTTGCTCAAAATGTCGTTTTGGGTCATTTGGGGGTGTTTTTCTCAGAAGGTGGTTCCCAACAAAGAAAGTGGGCGTTTTCGTCCAAAATGGTCACAATTGATTTTCATGTCAAACTTGGACTTTTCGGGCCTTTTGGGGGCGTTTCGCTCATAAGGTCGTTTCAACCCTAAAAGGTTCGTCCAAAATGGACACAATTGATTTTTCTACTCGAACTAGATGTTTTTTAGCGTTTTGGTGGCGTTTTGCTTGGAATGTCGTTTCCACCCAAAAAAGTGGTATTTTTTGTCCAAAGCATTTGCAATTAATTTTCTGGTCAAACTTGGTATTTTTTTGCCTATTGGGCTTGTTTTTGCTCCGTAAGCCGTTCCACATAAAAAAAAATGGTATTTTTGGTCCGAAACAAACCCAGTTAAATTTTCTACACAAACTTATTCTTTTTGGGCGATTTGGGGGCGTTTTGCTCAGAATGTCGTTTCCTTCCAAAAAGGTAGCGTTTTTCGTCCAAATGGGACAAAGTTGATTTTTCGGACAAACTATGACTTTTTGGGAGTTTTGGGATTGTTTCGCTCAGAAGGTCATTTCCACCCCAAATGGTGGTGTTCTTCGTCCAAAACGGACACAATTGTTTTTTCCAGCCAAACTTGGTCATTTTGAGCTATTTGGGGGTGTTTTTTTGCAGAAGGTGGTTCCCAACCAAGAAAGTGGTATTGTTCACACAAAACGGACACAATTGATTTTCAGGTCAAACTTGGACTTTTCAGGCCTTTTGGGGGCGTTTCGCTCAGAATGTCATTTCAATCCTGGAATGATGTGTTTTTCGTTTAAAACGGATACAATTGATTTTTCTACTCGAATTTGGTGTTTTTGGGCCTTTTGGTGGCATTTTGCTCAGAATATCGTTTCCACCCAAAAAAGTTGTGTTTTTCGTCCAAAACGTACGCAATTGATTTTCTAGTCAAATTGGAATTTTTTGTCCTGAACAGACTTAGTTAAATTTTGCTCGGAAGGTCGTTTTCTTCCTAAAAGGTGGCGTTTTTTGTCCAAAATGGACAAAGTTGATTTTCAGGTCAAACTTGGACTTTTCGTGAAGTTTGGGGGTGTTTCACTCAAAATGTCATTTCCACCCTAAAAGGTTGTGTTTTTCGTCCAAAACGGACACAATTGATTTTTCTACTCGAACTTGGTGTTTTGGGCCTTTTCTGGGCGTTTTGCTCAAAATGTCGTTTCCACCCCCAAAAAGGGGTGTTTTTTGTCCCAAACGTAGGCAATTGATTTTCTGGTCAAACTAGGTGTTTTTTTTGCCTTTTGGGCTTGTTTTTGCCCCCTAAGCTGTTCCACACAAAAAAGAAATGATATTTTTCATCCGAAACAGACACAGTTAAATTTTCTACACAAACTTGGTCTTTTTGGTCCTTTTGAGGGCGTTTTGTTCAGAAGGTCGTTTCCTTCCTAAATGGTATACTTTTTCATCTAGAAGGGACAAAGTTGATTTTCAGGTCAAACTTGGACTTTTAAGGAATTTTTGGGGTGTTTGGCTCAGACGGTCGTTTCCACCCTAAAGGTAGTGTTTTTCATCCAAAACAGACACAGTTGATTTTTCAACTCGAACTAGGTGTTTTTGAGCATTTTAGTGGCATTTTTCTTGGAAAGTCGTTTCCACCCAAAAAATAGTATTTTTCGTCCAAAACGTACGCAATTGATTTTCTGGTCAAAACTTGGTATTTTTTTTTTTGCCTTTTGGGCTTGTTTTTGCTCCGTCAGCAATCCACATAAAAAAATGATATTTTTGGTCCAAAACAGACCCAATTAAATTTTCTACACAGACTTGGTTTTTTTCGGCCTTTTGGGGGCGTTTTGCTCATAAGTTCGTTTCCTTCCTAAAAGGTGTCGTTTTTCTTCCAGAAGGAACAAAGTTGATTTTCAGGTCAAACTTGGACTTTTCGGGAGTTTTGGGGGTGTTTCACTCAGAAGGTCGTTTCTACCATAAAAAGTAATTTTTTTTTGTCCAAAACAGACACAATTGATTTTTCTACTTGAACTTGGTGTTTTTGAGCGTTTTGGAGGCATTTTGCGCGGAATGTCATTTCCAACCCAAATTGGTATTTTTCATCCTGAACAGACTCAGAAAACTTTTGCTTAGAATGTCGTTTCCTTCGAAAAAGGTGGTGTTTTCATCCAAAAGGGACAAAGTTGATTTTCAGGACAAACTTGGACTTTTCGAGAGTTTGGGGGTGTTTCGCTCAGAAGGTCGTTTTCACGCTAAGTGGTGGTGTTTTTCATCCAAAACGGACACAATTGTTATTTCCACTCAAACTTGATCTTTTTGGGCCATTTGGGGGAGTTTTTCTCAGAAGGTCGTTCCCAACAAAGAAAGTGGTGTTTTTTGTCCAAAACGGACACTATTGATTTTCTGGTTAAACTTGGACTTTTCAGGCCTTCTGGGGGCATTTCGCTAGAAGGTCGTTTCAATCCTGAATGGAGGTGTTTTTCGTCTAAAACGGATACAATTGATTTTTCTACTCGAACTTTGTGTTTTTGGGCATTTTGGTGGCGTTTTGCTCAGAATGTCATTTCCACCAATAAAAATTATTTTTTCGTCCAAAACGGATGCAATCGATTTTCTGGTCAAACTTGGTCTTTTTTTGCCCTTGGCACTTGTTTTTGCTCCGTAAGCCGTTCCACGTAAAAAAAAAGTGTTATTTTTCGTCCTAAACAGACTCAGTCAAATTTTCTACAAAAACTTGATCTATTTGGGCGTTTTGCTCGGAAAGTCGTTTCCTTCCTAAGAGGTGGCATTTTTCGTCCAAAAGGGACAAAGTTGATTTTTAGGTCGGACTTGGACTTTATGGGAATTTTGGGGACGTTTCGCTAAGAAGGTCGTTTCCACGCTAAAAGATGGTTTTTTTCGTCCAAAACTGACCCAGTTAAATTTTCTACACAAACTTGGTCTTTTTGGGCCGTTTGGGGGTGTTTTTCTCAGAAGGTCGTTCTTAACCAAGAAAGTGGTATTTTTCGTCCAAAACGGACACAATTGATTTTCAGGTCAAACTTGGACTTTTCGAGCCTTTTGGGGACGTTTCGCTCAGAAGGTCGTTTCAATCTTGAAAGGAGGTGTTTTTCGTCCAAAACGAATACAATTGATTTTTCTACTTGAATTTATTGTTTTTGGACATTTTGGCGGCGTTTTGCTCTGAATGTCATTTCCACCCAAAAAAGTGATATTTTTCGTCCAAAACGGACACAATTGATTTTCTGGTCAAACTTGGTCTTTTTTTGCCTTTTGCACTTGTTTTTGCTCTGTAAGCCGTTCCACATAAAAAAAGAGGTATTTTTCGTCCTAAACGGACTCAGTCAAATCTTCTACAGAAACTTGATCTTTTTGGGCGTTTTGGGAGCATTTTGCTCGGAAAGTAGTTTCCTTCCTAAAATGTGGCATTTTTCGACAAACTTGATTTTCAGATCAAACTCGGACTTTTCGGTAATTTTGGGGGTGTTTTGCTCAGAAGGTCGTTTCCACTCAAAAAGGTGGTGTTTTTCATCCAAAACAAACACAATTGATTTTTCTACTCGAACTTGGTGTTTTTGGTCCTTTTCGTGGCGTTTTGTCCAAAATGTCGTTTCCACCCAATAAATTGGTGTTTTTTTTCTAAAACGTAGACAATTGATTTTTTGGTCAAACTCGGTCTTTTTTTGCTTTTTGGGCTTCTTTTTGCTCCGTAAGCCGTTCCACATAAAAAAAATGGGATTTTTCGTCCGAAACAGATCCAATTAAATTTTCTACACCAACTTCGTCTTTTTGGGCCTTTCGGGGGCGTTTTGCTTAGATGGTTGTTTCCTTCTTAAAAGGTGTTGTTTTTCATCCAAAAGGGACAAAGTTGATTTTCAGGTCGAACTTGGACTTTTCGGGAAATTTTGGGGTGTTTCGCTTAGAAGGTCGTTTCCACCCTAAATGGTGGTCTTTTTCGTCCAAAACGGACACAATTGTTCTTTCCACTAAAACTTGGTCTTTTTGGACCATTTGGGGGTGTTTTTCCCAGAAGGTGGTTCCCAACAAAGAAAGTGTTGTTTTTCGTCCAAAAGGTACGCAAATGATTTTCTGGTCAAACTTGGTCTTTTTTGCTTTTTGAGCTTGTTTTTTGCTCCGTAAGCCGTTCCACATAAAAGAAATGGTATTTTTCGTCCGAAACAGACCTAGTTAAATTTTCTACACAAACTTGGTCTTTTTTGGCCTTTTGGGGGCGTTTTGCTCAGAAGGTCGTTTCTATCCTAAAAGGTGTCATTTTTTGTCCCGAAGGGACAACGTTGATTTTCATGTCAAACTTGGACTTTTCAGGAAATTTGCGGGTGTTTTGCCCAGAAGTTCGTTTCCACCCTAAAAAGTCATTTTTTTTCGTCCGAAATGGACACAATTGTTTTTTCCACTCAAAGTTGGTCTTTTCAAGCCATTTGGGGGTATTTTACTCAGAAGGTCGTTCCCAACCAAGAAAGTGGTGTTTTTCCGTCCAAAACGGACACAATTGATTTTCAGGTCAAACTTGGATTTTTCGGGCCTTTTTGGGGCGTTTCGCTCAGAAAGTCGTTTCAACCCTGAAATGTGGTGTTTTTTTTTTATCTAAAACGGATACAATTGATTTTTCGACTCGAACTTGGTGTTTTTGTGTGCCTTTTGGTGGCATTTTTCCCAGAATGTCGTTTCCACCGAAAAAAGTGGTGTTTTTCATCCGAAACATACGCAATTGATTTTCTGGTCAAACTTGGCCTTTTTTTGCCTTGTGGGTTGTTTTTGCTCCGTAACCAATTACACTTAAAAAAAAAGTGATATTTTTCGTCCGAAACAGACCTACTTAAATTTTTTACACAAACTGGGTCTTTTTGGGCCTTTTGGGGTTGTTTTGCTCTGAAGGTCGTTTCCTTCCTAAAAGTGGGTGTTTTACGTCCATATGGGACAAAGTTCATTTTTAGGTCGAACTTCGGCCTATTTATGGCATTTTACTCAGAATGCCATTTCCACCCAAAAAATTGGTGTTTTTTTTTCCAAAACGTAGGCAATTGATTTTTTTGCCAAACTTGGTCTTTTTTTGCCTTTTGGGCTTATTTTTGCTCCGTAAGCCGTTCCACATAAAAAAAATGGTATTTTTCGTCCGAAACAGATCCAGTTAAATTTTCTACACAAACTTCGTCTTTTTGGGCCTTTCAGGGGCATTTTGCTAAGAAGGTCGTTTCCTTCCTAAAAGGTGTTGTTTTTCATCAAAAAGGGACAAAATTGATTTTCAGGTCGAACTTGGACTTTTCGGGGATTTTTGGGGTGTTTCGCTCAGAAGGTCATTTCCACCCTAAATGGTTGTGTTTTTTGTCCAAAACGGACACAATTGTTCTTTCCACTAAAACTTGGTCTTTTTGGGTCATTTGGGGGTGTTTTTCCCAGAAGGTGGTTCCCAGCAAAGAAAGTGTTGTTTTTCATCCAAAACGTACGCAAATGATTTTCTGGTCAAACTTTGTCTTTTTTGCCTTTTGGGCTTGTTTTTTGCTCCGTAAGCCGTTCCACATAAAAAAAATGGTATTTTTCGTCCGAAACAGATCCAATTACATTTTCTACACAAACTTCGTCTTTTTGGGCCTTTGGGGGGATTTTGCTCAGAAGGTCGTTTCCGTCCTAAAAGGTGTTGTTTTTCATCCAAAAGGGACAAAGTTGATTTTCAGGTCGAACTTGGACTTTACGAGAATTTTTGGGGTGTTTCGCTCAGAAGGTCGTTTCCACCCTAAATGGTGGTGTTTTTCATCCAAAACGGACACAATTGTTCTTTACACTAAAACTTGGTCTTTTTGGGCCATTTGGGGGTGTTTTTCCCAGAAGGTGGTTCCCAACAAAGAAAGTGTTGCTTTTTGTCCAAAACGGACAAAATTGATTTTTATGTCAAACTTGGTGTTTTCGGGAATTTTGGGGGTGTTTCGCTCAGAAGGTCGTTTCCACCATAAAAAGTAATGTTTTTCGTCCAAAATGTACACAATTGATTTTTCTACTCGAACTTGGTGTTTTCGAGCATTTTGGTGGCGTTTTGCTTGCAATGTCGTTTCCACCCAAAAAAGTGGTGTTTTTCATCCGAAATGTACGCAATTGATTTTCTGGTCAAAATTGGTATTTTTTTGCCTTCTGGCTTGTTTTTGCTCCGTAAGTTGTTCCACATAAAAAATAAATAGTAGTTTTCGTCCGAAACAGACCCAATTAAATTTTCTACACAAACTTGGTCTTTTTGGGCCTTTTTGGGGCGTTTTGCTCAGAAGGTCGTTTCCTTCCTAAAAGATGGCATTTTTCGTCTAGAAGGGACGAAGTTGATTTTTAGGTCAAACTTGGATACAATTGTTTTTTTCCACTCAAAGTTGGTCTTTTTGGGCATTTGGGGGTGTTTTCTCAGAAGATCGTTCCCAACCATGAAAGTGGTGTTTTTCGTCCATAACGGACACAATTGATTTTCAGGTCAAACTTCGACTTTTTGGGCCTTTTGGAGGCGTTTCGCTCAGAAGGTCGTTTCAACCCTAAAATGGGATGTCTTTCGTCCAAAACAGACACAGTTTATTTTCTCGTCAAACTTGGTCTTTTTTTGCCTTTTGGGCTTGTTTTTGCTCCGTAAGGTGTTTCGGAAAAAAAAAAGTTGTATTTTTCGTCCGAAATAGACTCAGTTAAATTTTCTACACAAACTTGGCCTTTTTGGGCGTTTTGGGGGCATTTTGCTCAGA
This sequence comes from Eucommia ulmoides, assembly GCA_016647705.1. NCBI lineage: Eukaryota > Viridiplantae > Streptophyta > Magnoliopsida > Garryales > Eucommiaceae > Eucommia > Eucommia ulmoides. The sequence goes on along the minus strand of CM028338.1, from coordinate 15,940,707 downwards.
AGTTCGTTTCCTTCCTAAAAGGTGGCATTTTCCGTCCAAAATGGACAAAGTTGATTTTCTGGTCAAACTTGGACTTTTCGGGCTTTTTCGGGGCGTTTCGCTCAAAAGATTGTTTCAACCCTAAAATGTGGTGTTTTTCATCTAAAATGGATACAATGGATTTTTTTACTCGAACTTGGTGTTTTTGGGCCATTTCGTGGCATTTTGCTAAAAATGTCGTTTCCACCCAAAATAGTGGTATTTTTCTTCCAAAACGGACGCAATTGATTTTCTGGTCAAATTTGGTCTTTTTTTGCCTTTTGGGCTTGTTTTTTCACCGTAAGAAATTCCACATAAAAAAAAGTGGTATTTTTTGTCCGAAACAGACCAAGTTAAATTTTTTACACAAACTTGGTCTTTTTGGGCCTTTTGGGGTCGTTGCGATCCGAAGGTTGTTTTCTTCCTAAAAGTGGGCATTTTTTGTCCATAAGGGGCAAAGTTGATTTTCAGGTCAAACATGGACTTTTCGGGCCTTTTGGGGGCGTTTTGCTCAGAAGGTCGTTTCAACCCTAAAAGGTGGTGTTTTTCATCTAAAACAGATACAATTGATTTTCTACTCGAACTTGGTGTTTTTGGGCCTTTTTGTGACATTTTGCTTAGAATGTCGTTTCCATCCAAAAAAGTGGTGTTTTTCGTCCAAAATGTACGCAAATGATTTTCTGGTCAAACTTGGTCTTTTTTGCCTTTTGGGCTTGTTTTTTACTCCGTAAGCCGTTCCACATAAAAAAAATTGCGTTTTTTGTCCGAAACAGACCCAGTTAAATTTTCTACACGAACTTGGACTTTTTGGGCCTTTTGGGGATGTTTTGCTCAGAAGGTCGTTTCTATCCTAAAAGGTATCATTTTTTGTCCATAAGGGACAACGTTGATTTTCAGGTCAAACTTGGACTTTTCAGGAATTTTGCGGGTGTTTTGCCCAGAAGTTCGTTTCCACCCTAAAAAGTCATTTTTTTTCGTCCAAAATGGACACAATTGTTTTTTCCACTCAAAGTTGGTCTTTTCAAGCCATTTGGGGGTATTTTTCTCAGAAGGTCATTCCCAACCAAGAAAGTGGTGTTTTTCATCCAAAACGGACACAATTGATTTTCAGGTCAAACTTGGACTTTTCGGGCCTTTTTGGGGCGTTTCGCTCAGAAGGTCGTTTCAATCATGAAAGGTGGTGTTTTTCGTCTAAAACGGATAAAATTGATATTTCTACTCGAACTTGGTGTTTTTGTGTGCCTTTTGGTGGCGTTTTGCTCAGAATGTCGTTTCCACCAAAAAAAGTTGTGTTTTTCGTCCGAAACATACGCAATTGATTTTCTGGTCAAACTTGGCCTTTTTTTGTCTTGTGGGCTTGTTTTTGCTCCGTAACCAATTACACTTGAAAAAAAAAAAAAGTGCTATTTTTCGTCCGAAACAGAACTAGTTAAATTTTTTACACAAACTTGGTCTTTTTGGGGTTGTTTCGCTCTGAAGGTCGTTTCCTTCCTAAAAGTGGGCGTTTTATGTCCATATGGGACAAAGTTGATTTTTAGGTCGAACTTGGACTTTTCGGGAATTCTAGCGGTGTTTCTCTCAGAAGGTCATTTACACCGAAAAGGCGGTGTTGTTCGTTCAAAATGGGCGCAATTGATTTTTCTACTCGAACTAGGTGTTTTTCGGCCTTTTTGTGGCATTTTGCTCAGAATGTCATTTCCTCCCAAAAAATTGGTGTTTTTTTTTCCAAAACGTAAGCAATTGATATTTTGGTCAAACTTAGTCTTTTTTTGCCTTTTGGGCTTATTTTTGCTCCGTAAGCCGTTCCACATAAAAAAAATGATATTTTTCGTCCGAAACAGATCCAGTTAAATTTTCTACACAAACTTCGTCTTTTTGGGCCTTTCGGGGGCGTTTTGCTCAGAAGGTCATTTCCTTCCTAAAAGGTGTTGTTTTTCATCCAAAAGGGACAAAATTGATTTTCAGGTCGAACTTGGAATTTTCGAGAATTTTTTGGGTGTTTCGCTCAGAAGGTCGTTTCCACCCTAAATGGTGGTGTTTTTCGTCCAAAACAGACACAATTGTTCTTTCGACTAAAATTTGGTCTTTTTGGGCCATTTGGGGGTGTTTTTCCCAGAAGGTGGTTCCCAATAAAGGAAGTGTTGTTTTTCGTCCAAAACGGACAAAATTGATTTTCAGGTCAAACTTGGAGTTTTCGGGAATTTTGGGGGTGTTTCGCTCAGAAGGTCGTTTCCACCATAAAAAGTAATGTTTTTCGTCCAAAATGTACACAAATGATTTTCTACTCGAACTTGGTGTTTTCGAGCATTTTGGTGGCGTTTTGTGCGGAATGTCATTTCCACCCCAAATTGGTATTTTTCATCCTGAACAGACTCAGTAAAATTTTGCTCAGAATGTCGTTTCCTTCCAAAAAGTTGGCGTTTTCATCCAAAAGGGACAAAGTTGATTTTTAGGACAAACTTGGACTTTTCGGGAGTTTTGGGGGTGTTTCGCTCAGAAGGTCATTTCTACCATAAAAAGTAGTATTTTTTGTCCAAAACAGACACAATTAATTTTTCTACTCGAACTTGATGTTTTTTAGCGTTTTGGAGGCGTTTTGCGCGGAATTCCTTTTCCACCCCAAATTGGTATTTTTCGTCCCTAACAGACTCAGTAAAATTTTGCTCAGAATGTCGTTTCTTTTCAAAAAGGTGGCGTTTTCGTCCAAAAGGGACAAAGTTGATTTTTTGGTCAGACTTGGACGTTTCGGGAATTTTGGGGATGTTTCGCCAGAAGGTCGTTTCCATCCTAAAAGGCGGTTTTTTTTGGCCAAAACGGACACAATTTCTTTTTCCACTTAAACTTGGTCTTTTTGGGCCATTTGGGGGTGTTTTTCTCAGAAGGTCGTTCTTAACCAAGAAAGTGGGGTTTTTCGTCCAAAACGGACACTATTGATTTTCTGGTTAAACTTTGACTTTTCAGGCCTTTTGGGGGCGTTTCGCTCAGAAGGTCGTTTCATTCCTGAATGGAGGTGTTTTTCGTCTAAAATTGATACAATTGATTTTTTCTACTCGAACTTGGTGTTTTTGGGCCTTTTGGTGGCGTTTTGCTCAGAATGTCGTTTCCACCAATAAAAATGGTTTTTTTGTCCAAAACGGACGCAATTGATTTTCTGACCAAACTTGGTCTTTTTTTGCCTTTGGCACTTGTTTTTGCTCCGTAAGCTGTTCCACAAAAAAAAAAGTGTTATTTTTCGTCCTAAACAGACTCAATCAAATTTTCTACAGAAACTTGATCTATTTGGGCGTTTTGCTCGGAAAGTCGTTTCCTTCCTAAGAGGTGGCATTTTTCATCCAAAAGGGACAAAGTTGATTTTTAGGTCGGACTTGGACTTTATGTGAATTTTGGGGACGTTTCGCTAAGAAGGTCGTTTCCACGCTAAAAGATGGTTTTTTCGTCCAAAACTGACCCAGTTAAATTTTCTACACAAACTTGGTCTTTTTGGGCCGTCTGGAGGCGTTTTGCTCAGAAGGTCATTTCCTTCCTAAAAGGTAGTGTTTTTCATCCAAAAGGGACAAAGTTGATTTTTTGGTCAGACTTGGACGTTTCGGGAATTTTGGGGATATTTCGCTCAGAAGGTCGTTTCCATCCTAAAAGGTGGGTTTTTTGGGCCAAAACGGACACAATTCTTTTTTCCACTTAAACTTGGTCTTTTTAGGCCATTTGGGGGTGTTTTTCTCAGAAGGTTGTTCTTAACCAAGAAAGTGGTATTTTTCGTCCAAAACGGACACAACTAATTTTTATGTCAAACTTGGACTTTTTGAGCCTTTTGGGGGCGTTTCGCTCAGAATGTCGTTTCAATCTTGGAAGGAGGTGTTTTTCGTCCAAAACGGATAAGATTGATTTTTCTGCTTGAATTTGGTGTTTTTCGGCATTTTGGTGGCGTTTTGCTCTGAATGTCATTTTCACCGAAAAAAGTGATGTTTTTCGTCCAAAACGGACGCAATTAATTTTCTGGTCAAACTTGGTCTTTTTTTGGCTTTTGCACTTGTTTTTGCTCCGTAAGTCGTTCCACATAAAAAAAGTGGTATTTTTCGTCCTAAACAGACTCAGTCAAATCCTCTATAGAAACTTGATCTTTTTGGGCGTTTTGGGCGTTTTGCTTAGAAAATCGTTTCCTGCCTAAAATGTGGCGTTTTTCGACAAACTTGATTTTCAGATCAAACTCGAACTTTTCGGTAATTTTGGGGGTGTTTTGCTCAGAAGGTCGTTTCCACCCAAAAAGGTGGTGTTTTTTGTCCAAAACAAACACAAATGATTTTTCTACTCGGACTTGGTGTTTTTGGGCCTTTTCGTGGCGTTTTGTTCAAACTGTCGTTTTTGGGCCTTTTCGTGGCGTTTTCTACTCGAACTTTTCGGTAATTTTGGGGGTGTTTTGCTCAGAAGGTCGTTTCCACCCAAAAAGGTGGTGTTTTTTGTCCAAAACAAACACAAATGATTTTTCTACTCGGACTTGGTGTTTTTGGGCCTTTTCGTGGCGTTTTGTTCAAACTGTCGTTTCTAGCCAAAAAATTGGGTTTTTTTTTTCCAAAATGTAGGCAATTGATTTTTTGGTCAAACGTGGTCATGTTTTGCTTTTTGGGTGTGTTGTTGCTCCCTAATCCGTTCCATATAAAAAAAATGGTATTTTTTGTCCGAAACAGATCCAGTTAAATTTTCTACACAAACTTCATTTTTTTAGCCTTTCGGGGGCGTTTTGCTTAGAAGGTCGTTTCCTTCCTAAAAGGTGTTGTTTTTCATCCAAAAGGGACAAAGTTGATTTTCAGGTCGAACTTGGACATTTCGAGAATTTTTGGGGTGTTTTTCTCAGAAGGTCATTTCCACCCTAAATGGTGCTGTTTTTCGTCCAAAATGGACACAATTGTTCTTTCCACTAAAACTTGGTCTTTTTGGGCCATTTGGGGGTGTTTTTCCCATAAGGTGGTTCCCAACAAAGAAAGTGTTGTTTTTCGTCCCAAACGGACAAAATTGATTTTCATGTCAAACTTGGAGTTTTCGGGAATTTTGGGGGTGTTTCGCTCAGAAGGTCGTTTCCACCATAAAAAGTAATGTTTTTCGTGCAAAATGTACACAATTGATTTTTCTACCCGAACTTGGTGTTTTTGAGCATTTTAGTGGCATTTTGCGTTGCAATGTCGTTTCCACCCAAAAAAGTGGTGTTTTTCATCCGAAATGTACGTAATTGATTTTCTGGTCGAAATTGGTATTTTTTTTTGCCTTCTGGCTTGTTTTTTCTCCGTAAGCTGTTCCACATAAAAAATAAATAGTACTTTTCGTCCGAAACAGACCTATTTAAATTTTCTACACAAACTTGGTCTTTTTGTGCCTTTTGGGGGCGTTTTGCTCAGAAGGTCGTTTCTATCCTAAAAGGCATCATTTTTTGTCCAGAAGGGACAACATTGATTTTCTGGTCAAACTTGGACTTTTCAGGAATTTTGGGGGTATTTTGCCCAGAAGTTCGTTTCCACCCTAAAAAGTCATTTTTTTCATCCAAAATGGACATAATTGTTTTTTCCACTCAAAGTTGGTCTTTTCAAACCATTTGGGCGTATTTTTCTCAGAAGGTCGTTCCCAACCAAGAAAGTGGTGTTTTTCGTCCAAAACGGATACAATTGATTTTCAGGTCAAACTTGGACTTTTCGGGCCTTTTTCGGGCGTTTCGCTCAGAAGGTCGTTTCCCCCCCATAAAAAGTAACGTTTTTCGTCCAAAATGTACACAATTGATTTTTCGACTTGAACTTGGTGTTTTTGAGCATTTTGGTGGTGTGTTGCTTGGAATGTCGTTTCCACCCAAAAAAGTGGTGTTTTTCATCCGAAATGTACGCAATTGATTTTCCAGTCTAATTTGGTAATCTTTTTCCTTCTGGCTTGTTTTTGCTCCGTAAGATTTCTCACGTAAAAAAAAAATAGTACTTTTCGTCCGAAACAAACCCAATTAAATTTTCTACACAAATTTGGTCTTTTTGGGCCTTTTGGGGGCGTTTTGGTCAGAAGGTCGTTTCCTTCCTAAAAGGTGGCATTTTTCGTCCAGAAGGGACGAAGTTGATTTTTAGGTCAAACTTGGACTTTTTGGGAATTTTTGGGTTGTTTCGCTCTGAAGTTCGTTTCCACCCTAAAAAGTGATTTTTTTCGTCCAAAATGGATACAATTGTTTTTTCCACTCAAAGTTGGTCTTTTTGGGACATTTGGGGGTGTTTTCTTAGAAGATCGTTCCCAACCAAGAAAGTGGTGTTTTTCGTCCAAAACGGACACAATTGATTTTCAGGTCAAACTTGGACTTTTTGGGCCTTTTGGGTGCGTTTCGTTCAGAAGGTCGTTTCAACCCTAGAATGAGATGTTTTTCGTCCAGAACGGACACAGTTTATTTTCTGGTCAAATTTGGTCTTTTTTTGCCTTTTGGGCTTATTTTTGCTCCGTAAGCCGTTTCGCAAAAAAAAAGTTGTATTTTTCGTCCGGAACAAACTCAGTTAAATTTTCTACACAAACTTGGTCTTTTTGGGCGTTTTGGAGGCATTTTGCTCAGAAGTTCGTTTCCTTCCTAAAAGGTGGCCTTTTTCGTCCAAATTGGACAAAGTTGATTTTCTGGTCAAACTTGGACTTTTCGGGCTTTTTCGGAGCGTTTCGCTCAGAAGATTGTTTCAACCCTAAAAGGTGGTGCTTTTCGTCTAAAACGGATACAATGGATTTTTTTTACTCGAATTTGGTGTTTTTGGGCCATTTCGTGGCGTTTTGCTAAAAATGTTGTTTCCACCCAAAATAGTGGTATTTTTCTTCTAAAACGAACGCAATTGATTTTCTGGTCAAATTTGGTCTTTTTTTGCCTTTTGGGCTTGTTTTTTCTCCGTAAGAAACTCCACATAAAAAAAAGTGGTATTTTTCGTCCGAAATAGACCTAGTTAAATTTTTTACACAAACTTGGTCTTTGTGGGCCTTTTGGGGTTGTTTCGCTCTGAAGGTCGTTTCCTTCCTAAAAGTGGGCGTTTTACATCCATATGGGACAAAGTTGATTTTTAGGTCGAACTTGGACTTTTTGGGAATTCTGGCGGTGTTTCGCTCAAAAGGTCATTTACACCCGAAAAGGCGGTGCTTTTGTCCCCAACGGGCGCAATTGATTTTTCTACTCGAACTAGGTGTTTTTCGGCCTTTTTGTGGCATTTTTCTCAGAATGTCATTTCCGCCCAAAAAAATTGTGTTTTTTTTCCAAAACGTAGACAATTGATTTTTTGGTCAAACTTAGTCTTTTTTTGCCTTTTGGGCTTATTTTTGCTCCGTAAGCCGTTCCACATAAAAAAATGGTATTTTTCGTCCGAAACAGATCCAGTTAAATTTTCTACCCAAACTTCATCTTTTTGGGCCTTTCGGGGGCATTTTGCTCAGAAGGTCGTTTCCTTCCTAAAAGGTGTTATTTTTCATCCAAAAGGGACAAAGTTGATTTTTAGGTCGAACTTGGACTTTTTGGGAATTTTTGGGGTGTTTCACTTAGAAGGTCGTTTCCACCCTAAATGATGGTGTTTTTCGTCCAAAACGGACACAATTGTTCTTTCCACTAAAACTTGGTCTTTTTGGGCCATTTGGGGGTGTTTTTCCCAGAAGGTGGTTCCCAACAAAGAAAGTGTTGCTTTTCGTCCAAAACGGACAAAATTGATTTTCAGGTCAAACTTGGTGTTTTCGGGAATTTTGTGGGTGTTTCGCTCAGAAGGTCGTTTCCACCATAAAAAGTAATGTTTTTCGTCCAAAATGTACACAATTGAGTTTTCTACTCGAACTTGGTGTTTTTGAGCATTTTGGTGGCGTTTTGCTTGCAATGTCGTTTCCACCCCAAAAAGTGGTATTTTTCATCCGAAATGTACGTAATTGATTTTCTGGTCAAATTTGGTATTTGTTTTGCCTTCTGGCTTGTTTTTGCTCCATAAACTGTTCCACATAAAAAAAAATAGTACTTTTCGTCGGAAACAAACCCAGTTAAATTTTCTACACAAACTTGGTCTTTTTGGGCCTTTTCGGGGCGTTTTGCTCAGAAGGTCGTTTCTTTCCTAAAAGGTGGCGTTTTTCGTCCAGAAGGGACGAAGTTGTTTTTTAGGTCAAACATGGACTTTTTGGGAATTTTTGGGTTGTTTCGCTCTGAAGTTCGTTTCCACCCTAAAAGAAAAGAAAACAAAACAAAGAAAGAGATTAAAAAAAAAAAATCCCGCAGCTCCAAAATTCAAAATTTATTTCTTCTTATTCTATTCCGCAAATTTATCCTTTGTGCTCTTCTTGTTCACTTTACTTTTGTCCTTAATCTTATTCTTAGTTAAATTGATTTGTTGAGTCTGAATTATCATGAGAAATTTCTGATTGAGTTTGGTTAATTTCAATGAAGAACTAAAAGAGTGAACTAAAGAGTGGAAAAAGGCAAGAGAGTGTGAGCTCATAAGAGGGTAAAAGCCGAATTTGAATGAAACACGAGCGCGAGTGCCATCAATCTTGAGGGAAACTTGTGAGAGAGTGTTTGTGAGGTTTGCCAACTTGGTTTTGCAGATTATTAAACATGTCGCAAGAAACAAACAAAGGCTCATCTAATGAAGAACCGCCAAGGATGGACGTCGTGGATGTCAAAGTTTTCTACAAAGCCTTAGAGCAAAAGTTTGAACAATTGAACTCGAGATTTGATGAAGTGCATGAACGACTAGACAAAGTTGAGTCTAGTTCACGGCAACCACCTAAAGCTCCTAATGTACAACGACGAGAGAGGAATCTGCCTCGGTATGAATATGTAGATTATGATGGGGATGACCTAGATAAGGAGGATCGCATCTCTAATGCGAGCTTAGGCAGATTTGGCCGTAGATATGGCAATAGAGAAGATAGATATGGGGAGCAAATCGATAATAACTTTGGAAGTATCAAGATGAAGATTCTATCGTTCCAAGGGAAAAACGACCCTGAAGCGTACTTGGAGTGGGAGAAGGAGATGGAATTGAACTTTGAGTGCTGCAACTACTCTGAGCATAAAAGGTAAAACTCGTTATAATTGCATTTGTTGATTATGCTATAATATGGTGGGATCAACTTGTGATGAACAGAAGGCAAAACCATGAGAGGCCTATTGAGATGTGGGCTGAAATAAATGCCATAATGAGGAGAAGATTTGTCCCTAGTCACTACTATAGGGATTTGTACCAGAAGTTACAAAGTCTTACTCAAGGCTATCGGAGCGTGGATGATTACTACAAGGAGATAGAGATCGCTATGATCCAGGCTAATGTCGAGGAAGATAGAGAAGCAACAATGGTAAGGTTCTTGAATGGGCTGAATCGGGAGATTGCCAACGTGGTGAAGTTGCAACATTATGTGGAGTTGGAGGACATGGTGCACATGGAAATAAAGGTGGAACGAAAACTTAAAAGGAAGGGAACTCTGTTATTTCAAAACCTGGGCTCTTCTACTTCATGGAGGCCAAATAGGATAATAGACGAAAGGGCTGTTTCAAAGTCCAAATCCGAACCATGAAAAAGGAGAGACGATTTGCCCAATGTTAATAAAGCATATGTTGAGAAATAGATGGAAACCGACAGCGAGAGTGATAATGACCAGATGCTACCGCATAGGGATGCTTGTAACGGTGATGTGGAGTACTTGGTGGAGGGTGAGTTACTTGTTGATTGACGTGCTCTAAGTGCTCAAGTAGCGGAGGATGACATGGAACAACAAAGGGAAAATGAGGCTCAAATGAAATTGAAAAGAAAGAATGAGTTGAACAAAACTTGTGAGACCGAGAGTTCAAAAAAAGATGAGAAAGAGGAGAGTAAAAAAGAAAAAGAGAGTGAAAAAAATGAGAGAAAAACGAAAAAACAAGTGAGTTTTTATGCTAAGGCGAGTGATGTCAATATGGATTTTTATACAAATCAACCTATATTTGTACTCTTGTACAAAGAGGCTTATTTTACCACTAACGAAATTGACAAATCTTTGCCTAGTGTTGTAGTTTAGTGTTGCAGGAATATAAGGACATGTTTTCTAATGATGTGCATAGCGGTTTTCTACCTTATAGAGGGATTGGGAATCAAATCGATTTTGTGCCCTGCGCAATGATTCTTGACTAACCAGTAGCCTATAGGCATAATTCGGAGGAGACAAAGGAACTTCAAAGGCAAGTTGAGGAGTTGATGGCCAAAGGAGACGTACGAGAAGGCAGGAGTCCGTGTGTAGTACCAGTGCTACTTGTGCATAGGAAGGATGGGACTTGGCGAATGTTTGATAATTTTCGAACTATTAACAACACTCTGGTGAAGATTCGAGGATGAATCATTTTGAAGAGAGGGGGAATGATGAGAATCAACGACCACCATCAGAGGATCAGTTACATGTTCCAGTTAGGCCTATTACTAGGGAAAGGTCCAAGAAAAATCAAAGTAGCACTTAATGGGCTAATTCAAGAGACTTGGCCCATGTCTACAATAGTTAAGCCCAAATTAGACCCATCGGGCAGTTAAGGCCAAATCCATCTCATCAAAGCAAGCGAATAGACTTAGACATGAACTCAATGGGCCAAGTCATGTGGACCACGAAATTCTTATCATATTTATTTTATTATTTTAAATCTTTTAATTATTTTTAGGCTGATTTGTAAGCTTGATTGCCAAGTAAATCATTTCCTTTTCCAACCAGGAATGTAAGGCAAATTAGGAAACTTTCTTATTCTTTATTTAGCAATTAGATTTTAGGGTTTCCTTTTTCCTCCATGTAGACCCACAAATTTCAAAGTGTATTAGGGTTTCATTTCTTATTCTCTTGGCCACCTATTTAAGGGGGCTTTGTAGACCTACAAATTACAGATTACTTTGATTAATAAAATTGTGAGAGTTTTCTCTATAGTTCTTCAGAGAACTTTTCATGAACTTATCAAGAGTTTCTTGTGCCGTTCAAACTTATATCTTTGATTCGTGATTCATTATAATCATTGGGTCAAGATCATTATACCATTGGTTTGCGTTTCGTTTATAAACGTTGGGTCAAGGTAATCTATCTTTCAATTTCTGTATTTTTAGTTCGTTCAAAATCTGATTTAGTTTCGATCTTCGCGAAGAAACCCTAAGTTGGTTTCCGGTCTCACTAATCCTTGGTGAGGTTCGCATCACACTTTTTGAGCCTTTTGGGGGGCGTTTCGCTTAGAAGGTCGTATCAACCCTAAAATGTGATGTTTTTCGTCCAGAACGGACACAGTTTATTTTCTGGTCAAACTTGGTATTTTTTTGCCTATTGGACTTATTTTTGCTCCGTAAGTTGTTCCACATAAAAAAAATGGTATTTTTGGTTCGAAACAGACCCAGTTAAATTTTCTACACAAACTTATTCTTCTTTGGGCGATTTGGGAGCGTTTTGCTCAGAATGTCGTTTTCTTCCAAAAAGGTAGCGTTTTTCGCCCAAACGGGACAAAGTTGATTTTTCGGACAAACTATGACTTTTATGGAGTTTTGGGATTGTTTCGCTCAGAAGGTCGGTTCTACCCCAAATGGTGGTGTTTTTCGTCCAAAACGGACACAATTGTTTTTTCCAGTCAAACTTGGTCTTTTTTGGGCCATTTCGGGGTGTTTTCTGCCGAAGGTGGTTCCCAACCAAGAAAGTGGTATTGTTCACACAAAACGGACACAATTGATTTTCAAGTCAAACTTGGACTTTTCAGGCCTTTTGGGGGCATTTTGCTCAGAAGGTCATTTCAATCCTGAAAGGATGTGTTTTTCGATTAAAATGGATATAATTGATTTTTCTACTCGATTTTGGTGTTTTTGGGCCTTTTGGTGGCGTTTTTCTCAAAATATCGTTTCCACCCAAAAAAGTTGTGTTTTTCGTCCAAAACGTACGCAATTGATTTTCTAGTCAAATTGGTATTTTTTGTCCTGAACAGACTTAGTTAAATTTTGCTCGGAAGGTCATTTCCTTCCTAAAAGGTTGCGTTTTTTGTCCAAAATAGACAAAGCTGATTTTCAGGTCAAACTTGGACTTTTCGAGAAGTTTGGGGGTGTTTCACTCAGAAGGTCGTTTCCACCCTAAAAGGTTGTGTTTTTCGTCCAAAACGGACAATATTGATTTTTCTACTCAAATTTGGTGTTTTTGCGCCTTTTTGGTGGCATTTTGCTCAAAAGGTCGTTTCCACCCCCAAAAAGTGGTATTTTTTGTCCCAAACGTAGGCCATTAATTTTCTGGTCAAACTAGGTGTTTTTTTGCCTTTTGGGCTTGTTTTTGCCCCCTAAGCTGTCCACACAAAAAAAATGGTATTCTTCATCCAAAACAGACCCAGTTAAATTTTCTACACAAACTTGGTCTTTTTGGTCCTTTTGAGGGCATTTTGCTCAGAAGGTCGTTTCCTTCCTAAATGGTATAGTTTTTCATCTAGAAGGGACGAAGTTGATTTTCAGGTCAAACTTGGACTTTTAAGGAATTTTGGGAGTGTTTCACTCAGACGGTCGTTTCCACCCTAAAAGGTAGTGTTTTTCGTCCAAAACGGACACAATTGATTTTTCTACTCGAACTAGGTGTTTTTGAGCGTTTTGGTGGCATTTTGCTTGGAAAGTCGTTTTCACCCAAAAAAATAGTATTTTTCGTCCAAAACGCACGCAATTGATTTTCTGGTCAAACTAGGTATTTTTTTGCCTTTTGGGCTTGTTTTTGCTCTGTAAGCAATCCACATAAAAAAAAAAATGATACTTTTGGTCCGAAACAGACCCAGTTAAATTTTCTACACAAACTTGGTCTTTTTGGGCCTTTTGGGGGCGTTTTGCTCATAAGTTCGTTTCCTTCCTCTAAGGTGTCGTTTTTCTTCCAGAAGGAACAAAGTTGATTTTCAGGTCAAACTTGGACTTTTCGGGAGTTTTGGGGGTGTTTCGCTCAGAAGGTCGTTTCTACCATAAAAAATAGTATTTTTTTGTCCAAAACAGACACAATTGATTTTTCTACTCGAACTTGGTGTTTTTTAGCGTTTTGGAGGCGTTTTGCGCGGAATGTCATTTCCACCCCAAATTGGTATTTTTCATCCTGAACAGACTCAGTAAAATTTTGCTCAGAATGTCGTTTCCTTCAAAAAAGGTGGCGTTTTCATCCAAAAGGGACAAAGTTGATTTTCAGGGCAAACTTGGACTTTTCGGGAGTTTTGGAGGTGTTTCGCTCAGAAGGTTGTTTTTACCCTAAGTGGTGGTGTTTTTCATCCAAAACGGACACAATTGTTATTTCCACTCAAACTTGATCTTTTTGGGCCATTTGGGGGAGTTTTTCTCAGAAGGTCGTTCCCAACAAAGAAAGTGGTGTTTTTGGTCCAAAACGGACACTATTGATTTTCTGGTCAAACTTGGACTTTTCAGGCCTTTTAGGGGCGTTTCGCTCAGAAGGTCGTTTCAATCCTGAATGGAGGTTTTTTTCGTCTAAAACGGATACAATTAATTTTTCTACTCGAACTTTGTGTTTTTGGGCCTTTTGGTGGCGTTTTGCTCAGAATGTCGTTTTCACCCAAAAAAATGATTTTTTTCGTCCAAAACGGACGCAATTGATTTTCTGGTCAAACTTGGTCTTTTTTTTGCCTTTGGCACTTGTTTTTGCTCCGTAAGCCGTTCCACTTAAAAAAAAAAGTGTTATTTTTCGTCCTAAAGAGACTCAGTCAAATTTTCTACAGAAACTTGATCTATTTGGGCATTTTGCTCGGAAAGTAGTTTCCTTCCTAAGAAGTGGCATTTTTCGTCCAAAAGGGACAAAGTTGATTTTTAGTTCGGACTTGGACTTTATGGGAATTTTGGGGACGTTTCACTAAGAAGGTCGTTTCCATGCTAAAAGATGGTTTTTTTTCGTCCAAAACTGACCCAGTTAAATTTTCTACACAAACTTGGTCTTTCTGGGCCGTTTGGGAGCATTTTGCTCAGAAGGTCGTTTCCTTCCTAAGAGGTAGTGTTTTTCGTCCAAAAGGGACAAAGTTGATTTTTTGGTCAGATTTGGACATTTCAGGAATTTTGGGGATGTTTCGCTCAGAAGGTCGTTTCTATCCTAAAAGGTGGTTTTTTTGGGACAAAACGAACACAATTCTTTTTTCCGCTTAAACTTGGTCTTTTTGGGCCATTTGGGGGTGTTTTTCTCAGAAGGTCGTTCTTAACCAAGAAAGTGGTATTTTTCGTCCAAAACGGACACAATTGATTTTCAGGTCAAAATTGGACTTTTCTAGCCTTTTGGGGGCGTTTCGCTTAGAATGTTGTTTCAATCTTGAAAGGAGGTGTTTTTTGTCCAAATCGGATACAATTGATTTTTCTACTTGAATTTGGTGTTTTTCGGCATTTTGGTGGCGTTTTGCTCTGAATGTCATTTTTACCCAAAAAGTGATGTTTTTCGTCCAAAACGGACGCAATTGATTTTCTGGTCAAACATGGTCTTTTTTTGCCTTTTGCACTTGTTTTTGCTCCGTAAGTCGTTCCACATAAAAAATGTGGTATTTTTCGTCCTAAACATATTCAGTCAAATCTTCTACATAAAATTGATCTTTCTGGGCGTTTTGGGAGCGTTTTGCTAGGAAAGTCGTTTCCTTCCTAAAATTTGACATTTGTCGACAAACTTGATTTTCAGATCAAACTCGGACTTTTTGGTAATTTTTGGGGTGTTTTGCTCAGAAGGTCGTTTCCACCCAAAAAGGTGGTGTTTTTCGTCCAAAACAAACACAATTGATTTTTCTACTCGAACTTGGTGTTTTTGGGCCTTTTCGTGGCGTTTTGCTGAAATGTCGTTTCCACCCAAAAAATTGGTGTTTTTTTTCCAAAACGTTAGCAATTGATTTTTCAGTCAAACTTGGTCTTTTTTTGCTTTTTGGGCTTGTTTTCGCTCCGTAAGCTGTTCCACATAAAAAAATGGAATTTTTCGTTCGAAACAGATCCAGTTAAATTTTCTACACAAACTTCGTCTTTTTGGGCCTTTCGGGGGCGTTTTGCTCAGAAGGTCGTTTCTTTCCTAAAAGGTGTTGTTTTTCGTCCAAAAGGAAATTGATTTTCATGTCAAACTTGGAGTTTTCGGGAATTTTGGGGGCGTTTCGCTCAGAAGGTCGTTTCCACCATCAAAAGTAATGTTTTTCGTCCAAAATGTACAAAATTGATTTTTCGACTCGAACTTGGTGTTTTGGAGCATTTTGGTGGCGTTTTGCTTGCAATGTCGTTTCCACCCAAATAAGTGATGTTTTTCATCCGAAATGTACGCAATTGATTTTCTAGTCAAAATTGGTATTTTTTTGCCTTCTGGCTTATTTTGCTCCGTAAGCTGTTCCACCTAAAAAAAATAGTACTTTTCGTCCGAAACAGACCCAATTAAATTTTCTACACAAACTTGGTCTTTTTGGGCCTTTTGGGGGCGTTTTGGTCAGAAGCTTATTTCCTTCCTAAAAGGTGGCATTTTTCATCCAGAAGGGACGAAGTTGATTTTTAGGTCAAACTTGGACTTTTTGGGAATTTTTGGGTTATTTCGCTCTGAAGTTCGTTTCTACCCTAAAAAGTGATTTTTTCATCCAAAATGGAAACAATTGTTTTTTCCACTCAAAGTTGGTCTTTTTGGGCCATTTGGGGGTGTTTTCTCAGAAGATCGTTCCCAACCAAGAAATTGGTGTTTTTCGTCCAAAACGGACACAATTGATTTTCAGGTCAAACTTGGATTTTTTGGGCCTTTTGGGGGTTTGTCGTTCAGAAGGTCGTTTCAACCCTAAAATGGGATGTTTTTCGTCCAGAACGGACACAGTTTATTTTCTGGTCAAACTTGGTCTTTTTTTGCCTTTTGGTTTGTTTTTGCTCCGTAAGCCGTTTCACAAAAAAAAAGTTGTATTTTTCGTCCGAAACAGACTCAGTTAAATTTTCTACACAAACTTGGTCTTTTTGGGCATTTTTCTTAGAAGTTCATTTCCTTCCTAAAAGGAGGCGTTTTTCGTCCAAAATGGACAAAGTTGATTTTCTGGTCAAACTTGGACTTTTTGGGCTTTTTCAGGGCGTTTCGCTCAGAAGATTGTTTCAACCCTAAAAGGTGGTGTTTTTCGTCTAAAATGGATACAATGGATTTTTTTACTCGAACTTGGTGTTTTTGAGCGTTTTGGTGGCGTTTTGCTAAAATTTTCGTTTGCACCCAAAATAGTGGTATTTTTCTTCCAAAACGGACGCAATTGATTTTCTAGTCAAATTTGGTCTTTTTTTGCCTTTTGGGCTTGTTTTTTCTCCGTAAGAAATTCCACATAAAAAAAAATGGTATTTTTCGTCCGAAACAGACCTAGTTAAATTTTTTACACAAACTTGGTCTTTTTGGGCCTTTTGGGGTCGTTTCGATCCGAAGGTCGTTTTCTTCCTAAAAGTGGGCATTTTTTGTCCATAAGGGGCAAAGTTGATTTTCAGGACAAATTTGGACTTTTTGGGCCTTTTGGGGGCATTTCGCTCAGAAGGTCGTTTCAACCCTAAAAGGTGGTGTTTTTCATCTAAAACAGATACAATTGAATTTTCTACTCGAACTTGGTGTTTTTGAGCCTTTTTGTGACATTTTGCTTAGAATGTCGTTTTCACCCAAAAAAGTGGTGTTTTTTGTCCAAAACGTACGCAAATGATTTTCTGGTCAAACTTGGTCTTTTTTACCTTTTGGGCTTGTTTTTTGTTCCATAAGCCGTTCTACATAAAAAAAGGTGGTATTTTTCGTCCGAAACAGACCCAGTTCAATTTTCTACACAAACCTGGTCTTTTTGGGCCTTTTGGGGCCGTTTTTCTCAGAAGGTCGTTTCTTTCCTAAAAGGTGTCATTTTTTGTCCACAGGGGACAACGTTGATTTTCAGGACAAACTTGGACTTTTCAGGAATTTTACGGGTGTTTTTCCAGAAGATCATTTCCACCCTAAAAGATGGTGTTTTTCTTCTAAAATGTGCACAATTGTTTCTTCCACTCAAAGTGGGTCTTTTCAAGCCATTTGGGGGTATTTTTCTCAGAAGCTCGTTCCCAACAAAGAAAGTGGTATTTTTTGTCCAAAACGGACACAATTGATTTTCAGGTCAAACTTGGACTTTTTGGGCCTTTTTGGGGCGTTTCGCTCAGAAGGTCGTTTCAACCCTGAAAGGTGGTGTTTTTCGTCTAAAACGGATACAATTGATTTTTCTACTCGAACTTGGTGTTTTTGTGTGCCTTTTGGTGGCGTTTTGCACAGAATGTCATTCCCAACCAAAAAATTGGTGTCTTTTTTTTTTTTCAAAACGTAGGCAATTGATTTTTTGGTCAAACTTAGTCTTTTTTTGCCTTTTGGGCTTATTTTTGTCCATAAGCCGTTCCACATAAAAAAATAGTATTTTTCGTCCGAAACAGATCCAGTTAAATTTTCTACATAAACTTCGTCTTTTTGGGCCTTTCGGGGGCATTTTGCTCAGAAGGTCGTTTCCATCCTAAAAGGTGTTGTTTTTCATCCAAAAGGGACAAAGTTGATTTTCAGGTCGAACTTGGTCTTTTTAATCCTTTTGGGGGCGTTTTGCTCAGAAGGTCGTTTCCACCCTAAATGGTGGTGTTTTTCGTCCAAAACGGACACAATTGTTCTTTCCACTAAAACATAGTCTTTTTGGGCCATTTGGGGGTGTTTTTCCCAGAAGGTGGTTCCCAACAAAGAAAGTGTTGCTTTTCGTCCAAAACGGACAAAATTGATTTTCAGGCCAAACTTGGAGTTTTCGGGAATTTTTGGGGTGTTTCGCTCAGAAGGTCGTTTCCACCATAAAAAGTAATGTTTTTCGTCCAAAATGTACACAATTGATTTTTCTACTCGAACTTGGTGTTTTTGAGCATTTTGGTGGCATTTTGCTAGCAATGTCGTTTCCACCCAAAAAAGTGGTGTTTTTCATACGAAATGTACGTAATTGATTTTCTGGTCAAAATTGGTATTTTTTTTTGCCTTCTGGCTTGTTGTTGCTCCGTAAGCTGTTCCGCATAAAAAATAAATAGTATTTTTCGTCCGAAACAGACCCAATTAAATTTTCTACACAAACTTGGTCTTTTTGGGCCTTTTGGGGGCGTTTCGCTCAGAAGGTCGTTTCCACCCTAAAATGGTGGTGTTTTTCGTCCAGAACGGACACAATTGTTCTTTCACTAAAACTTGGTCTTTTTGGGCCATTTGGGGGTGTTTTTCCCAGAAGGTGGTTCCCAACAAAGAAAGTGTTGTTTTTCGTCCAAAACGTACGCAAATGATTTTCTGGTCAAACTTGGTCTTTTTTGCCTTTTGGGCTTGTTTTTTGCTCCATAAGGCATTCCACATTAAAAAAAAAAATGGTATTTTTCGTCTGAAAGAGACCAAGTTAAATTTTCTGCACAAACTTGGTCTTTTTGTGCCTTTTGGGGGCGTTTTGCTCAGAAGGTCGTTTCTATCCTAAAAGGCGTCATTTTTTGTCCAGAAGGGACAACATTGATTTTCAGGTTAAACTTGGACTTTTCAGGAATTTTGCGGGTGTTTTGCCCAGAAGTTCGTTCCTAAAAAGTCATTTTTTAATCCAAAATGGACAGAATTGTTTTTTTCCACTCAAAGTTGGTCTTTTCAAACCATTTGGGCATATTTTTCTTAGAAGGTCGTTCCGAACCAAGAAAGTGGTGTTTTTCGTCCAAAAGGAACACAATTGATTTTCAGGTCAAACTTGGACTTTTCGAGCTTTTTCGGGGCGTTTCGCTCAGAAGATTGTTTTAACCCTAAAAGGTGGTGTTTTTCGTCTAAAATGGAGACAATAGATTTTTTTACTCGAAATTGGTGTTTTTGGGCGTTTTGGTGGCGTTTTGCTAAAAATGTCATTTCCACCCAAAATAGTGGTATTTTTCTTACAAAACGGACACAATTGATTTTCTAGTCAAATTTAGTCTTTTTTTTTGCCTTTTGGGCTTGTTTTTTCTCCGTAAGAAATTCCACATAAAATAAGGTAGTATTTTTCGTCCGAAATAGACCTAGTTAAATTTTTTACACAAACTTGGTCTTTTTGGGCCTTTTGGGGTCGTTTGGATCCGAATGTCGTTTTTTTCCTAAAAGTGGGCATTTTTCATCCATAAGGGGCAAAGTTGATTTTCAGGTCAAACTTATACGTTTCGGGCCTTTGGAGGGCGTTTCGCTCAGAAGGTCGTTTCAACCCTAAAAGGTGGTGTTTTTCATATAAAACATATACAATTGAATTTTCTACTCGAACTTGGTGTTTTTGAGCCTTTTTGTGACATTTTGCTTAGAATGTCGTTTCCACCAAAAAAAGTGGTGTTTTTTGTCCAAAACGTACGCAAATGATTTTTTGGTCAAACTTGGTCTTTTTTGCCTTTTGGGCTTGTTTTTTGTTCCGTAAGCCATTCTACATAAAAAAAGTGGTATTTTTCGTTCGAAACAGACCCAGTTAAATTTTCTACACAAACCTGGTCTTTTTGGGCCTTTTAGGGGCGTTTTTCTCAGAAGGTCGTTTCTTTCCTAAAAGGTGTCATTTTTTGTCCACAGGGGACAACGTTAATTTTCAGGACAAACTTGGACTTTTCAAGAATTTTGCGGGTGTTTTTCCCAGAAGATCGTTTCCACCCTAAAAGGTGGTGTTTTTCTTCTAAAATGTGCACAATTGTTTCTTCCACTCAAAGTTGGTCTTTTCAAGCCATTTGGGGGTATTTTTCTCAGAAGGTCGTTCCCAACCAAGAAAGTGGTATTTTTCGTCCAAAACGGACACAATTGATTTTCAGGTCAAACTTGGACTTTTTGGGCTTTTTTGGGGCGTTTCGCTCAGAAGGTTGTTTCAACCCTGAAAGGTGGTGTTTTTCGTCTAAAACGAATACAATTGATTTTTCTACTCGAACTTGATGTTTTTGTGTGCCTTTTGGTGGTGTTTTGCACAGAATGTCATTCCCAACCAAAAAATTGGTGCTTTTTTTTTTTTCAAAACGTAGGCAATTGATTTTTTGGTCAAACTTAGTCTTTTTTTGCCTTTTGGGCTTATTTTTGTCCTTAAGCCGTTCCACATAAAAAAATGGTATTTTTCGTCCGAAACAGATCCAGTTAAATTTTCTACATAAACTTCGTCTTTTTGGGCCTTTCGGGGGCATTTTGCTCAGAAGGTCGTTTCCATCCTAAAAGGTGTTGTTTTTCATCCAAAAGGGACAAAGTTGATTTTCAGGTCGAACTTGGTCTTTTTGGTCCTTTTGGGGGCGTTTCGCTCAGAAGGTCGTTTCCACCCTAAATGGTAGTGTTTTTCGTCCGAAACGGACACAATTATTCTTTCCACTAAAACTTGGTCTTTTTGGGCCAATTGGGGGTGTTTTTCCCAGAAGGTGGTTCCCAACAAAGAAAGTGTTGCTTTTCTTCCAAAACGGACAAAATTGATTTTCAGGTCAAACTTAGAGTTTTTGGGAATTTTTGGGGTGTTTCGTTCAGAAGGTCGTTTCCACCATAAAAAGTAATGTTTTTCGTCCAAAATGTACGCAATTGATTTTTCTACTCGAACTTGGTCTTTTTGAGCATTTTGGTGGCGTTTTGGTAGCAATGTCGTTTCCACCCAAAAAAGTGGTGTTTTTCATCCGAAATGTATGTAATTGATTTTCTGGTCAAAATTGGTATTTTTTTTTGCCTTCTGGCTTGTTTTTGCTCCGTAAGCTGTTCCGCATAAAAAAAAAATAGTACTTTTCGTCCGAAACAGACCCAATTAAATTTTCTACACAAACTTGGTCTTTTGGGGCCTTTTGGGGGCGTTTCACTCAGAAGGTCATTTCCACCCTAAATGGTGGTGTTTTTCGTCCAAAACGGACACAATTGTTCTTTCCACTAAAACTTGGTCTTTTTGGGCCATTTGGGGGTGTTTTTCCCAGAAGGTGGTTCCCAACAAAGAAAGTGTTGTTTTTCGTCCAAAACGTACGCAAATGATTTTCTGGTCAAACTTGGTCTTTTTTGCCTTTTGGGCTTGTTTTCTGCTCCATAAGCCATTCCACATTAAAAAAAATGGTATTTTTCGTTCGGAACAGACCCAGTTAAATTTTCTACACAAACTTGGTCTTTTTGTGCCTTTTGGGGGCGTTTTGCTCAGAAGGTCGTTTCTATCCTAAAAGGCGTCATTTTTTGTCCAGAAGGGACAACGTTGATTTTCTGGTTAAACTTGGACTTTTCAGGAATTTTGCGGGTGTTTTGCCCAGAAGTTCGTTTCCACCCTAAAAAGTCATTTTTTTCGTCCAAAATGGACACAATTGTTTTTTCCACTCAAAGTTGGTCTTTTCAAACCATTTGGGCGTATTTTTCTTAGAAGGTCGTTCCCAACCAAGAAAGTGGTGTTTTTCGTCCAAAACGAACACAATTGATTTTCAGGTCAAACTTGGACTTTTCGGGACTTTTTGGGGCGTTTCGCTCAGAAGGTCGTTTCCACCATAAAAAGTAATGTTTTTCGTCCAAAATGTACACAATTGATTTTTTGACTCGGACTTGGTGTTTTTGAGCATTTTGGTGGTGTTTTGCTTGGAATGTCGTTTCCACCCAAAAAAGTGGTGTTTTTCATCCGAAATGTACGTAATTGATTTTCTGGTCAAAATTGGTATTTTTTTTTGCCTTCTGGCTTGTTTTTGCTCCGTAAGCTGTTCCACTAAAAAAAAAATAGTACTTTTCGTCGGAAACAGACCCAGTTAAATTTTCTACACAAACTTGGTCTTTTTGGGCCTTTTGGGGGCGTTTTGCTCAGAAGGTCGTTTCCTTCCTAAAAGGTGGCGTTTTTCGTCCAGAAGGGACGAAGTTGATTTTTAGGTCAAACTTGGACTTTTTGGGAATTTTTGGGTTGTTTCGCTCTGAAGTTCGTTTCCACCCAAAAAGTGATTTTTTTTGGTCCAAAATGGACACAATTGTTTTTTCCACTCAAAGTTGGTCTTTTTGGGACATTTGGGGGTGTTTTCTCGGAAGATCGTTCCAAACCAAGAGTATGGTGTTTTTCGTCCAAAATGGACACAATTAATTTTCAGGTCAAACTTGGACTTTTTGGGCCTTTTGGGGGGCGTTTCGCTCAGAAGGTCGTATCAACCCTAAAATGTGATTTTTTTTCGTCCAGAACGGACACAATTTATTTTCTAGTCAAACTTGGTATTTTTTTGCCTATTGGGCTTGTTTTTGCTCCGTAAGTCGTTCCACATAAAAAAAAAGGGTATTTTTGGTCCGAAACAGACCCAGTTAAATTTTCTACACAAACTTATTCTTCTTTGGGCGATTTGGCAGCGTTTTTCTCATAATGTCGTTTCATTCCAAAAAGGTAGCGTTTTTCGTCCAAACGGGACAAAGTTGATTTTTCGGACAAACTATGACTTTTTGGGAGTTTTGGGATTGTTTCTCTCAGAAGGTCGGTTCCACCCCAAATGCTGATGTTTTTCGTCCAAAACGGACACAATTGTTTTTTCCATCCAAACTTGGTCTTTTTTGGGCCATTTGGGGGTGTTTTTTGCAGAAGGTGGTTCCCAACCAAGAAAGTGGTATTGTTCACACAAAACGGACACAATTGATTTTCAGGTCAAACTTGGACTTTTCAGGCCTTTTGGGGGCGTTTCGCTCAGAAGGTCATTTCAATCCTGAAAGGATGTGTTTTTCGTTTAAAACGGATACAATTGATTTTTCTACTAAACTTCTTCATTCTTAATTTAAGTTGCGGCAAAAAAAAAATAAAAAATAGTAACTGAAAAAAAAAAAAAAAAAAACGAAAACAAAAGAAAACAAAAAAAAGAAACAGAATAAAAAAAAAAAATCCCGCAGCTCCAAAATTCAAAATTTATTTCTTCTTATTCTATTCTGCAAATTTATCCTTTGTGCTCTTCTTGTTCACTTTACTTTTGTCCTAAATCTCCTTCTTAGTTAAATTGATTTGTTGAGTTTGAATTATCATGAGAAATTTCTGATTGAGTTTGGTTAATTTCAATAAAGAACTAAAAGAGTGAACTAAAGAGTGGAAAAAGGCAAGAGAGTGTGAGCTCATAAGAGGGTAAAAGCCGAATTTGAATGAAACACGAGCGCGAGTGCCATCAATCTTGAGTGAAACTTGTGAGAGAGTGATTGGAAGGTTTGCTAACTTGGTTTTGTAGATTATTAAACATGTCGCAAGAAACAAACAAAGGCTCATCTAATGAAGAACCGGAAAGGATGGACGTCGTGGATGTCAAAGTTTTCTACAAAGCCTTAGAGCAAAAGTTTGAACAATTGAACTCGAGATTTGATGAAATGCATGAACGACTAGACAAAGTTGAGTCTAGTTCACGGCAACCACCTAAAGCTCCTAATGTATAACGACGAGAGAGGAATCTGCCTCGGTATGAATATGTAGATTATGATGGGGATGACCTAGATGAAGAGGATCGTATCTCTAATGCGAGCTTAGGCAGATTTGGCTGTAGATATGGCAATAGAGAAGATAGAAATGGGGAGCAAATTGATAATAACTTTGGAAGTATCAAGATGAAGATTCCATCGTTCCAAGGGAAGAACGACCCTGAAGCGTACTTGGAGTGGGAGAAGGAGATGGAATTGAACTTTGAGTGCTGCAACTACTCTGAGCATAAAAAGGTAAAACTCGTTATAATTGCATTTGTTGATTATGCTATAATATGGTGGGATCAACTTGTGATGAACAGAAGGCAAAACCATGAGAGGCCTATTGAGACGTGGGCTGAAATAAAGGCCATAATGAGGAGAAGATTTGTCCCTAGTCACTACTATAGGGATTTGTACCAGAAGTTACAAAGTCTTACTCAAGGCTATCGGAGCGTGGATGATTACTACAAGGAGATAGAGATCTCTATGATCCAGGCTAATGTCGAGGAAGATAGAGAAGGAAAAATGGCAAGGTTCTTGAATGGGCTGAATCGGGAGATTGCCAACGTGGTGAAGTTGCAACATTATGTGGAGTTGGAGGACATGGTGCACATGGCAATAAAGGTGGAACGACAACTTAAAAGGAAGGGAACTCTGTTATTTCAAAACCTGGGCTCTTCTACTTCATGGAGGCCAAATAGGATAATAGACGAAAGGGCTGTTTCAAAGTCCAAAATCGAACCACGAAAAAGAAGAGACGATTTGTCCAATGTTAACAAAGCATATGTTGATGGAGAGATGGAAACCGACAGCGAGACTGATAATGACCAGATGCTACCGCATAGGGATGCTTGTAACGGTGATGTGGAGTACTCCGTGGAGGGTGAGTTACTTGTTGATTGACGTGCTCTAAGTGCTCAAGTCGCGGAGGATGACATGGAACAACAAAGGGAAAATGAGGCTCAAATGAAATTGAAAAGAAAGAATGAGTTGAACCAAACTTGTGAGACCGAGAGTTCAAAAAAAGATGAGAAAGAGGAGAGTAAAAAAGAAAAAGAGAGTGAAAAAAATGAGAGAAAAACGAAAAAACAAGTGAGTTTTTATGCTAAGGCGAGTGATGTCAATATGGATTTTTATACAAATCAACCTATATTTGTACTCTTGTACAAAGAGGCTTGTTTTACCACTAACGAAATTGACAAATCTTTGCCTAGTGTTGTAGTTTAGTGTTGCAGGAATATAAGGACATGTTTTCTAATGATGTGCATAGCGGTTTTCTACCTTATAGAGGGATTGGGAATCAAATCGATTTTGTGCCCTGCGCAATGATTCTTGACTAACCAGTAGCCTATAGGCATAATTCGGACGAGACAATGGAACTTCAAAGGCAAGTTGAGGAGTTGATGGCCAAAGGAGACGTACGAGAAGGCAGGAGTCCGTGTGTAGTACCAGTGCTACTTATGCATAGGAAGGATGGGACTTGGCGAATGTTTGATAATTTTCGAACTATTAACAACACTCTGGTGAAGATTCGAGGATGAATCATTTTGAAGAGAGGGGGAATGATGAGAATCAACGACCACCATTAGAGGGTCAGTTACATGTTCCAGTTAGGCCATTACTAGGGAAAGATCCAAGAAAAATCAAAGTAGCACTTAATGGGCTAATTCAAGAGACTTGGCCCATGTCTACAATAGTTAAGCCCAAATTAGGCCCATCGTGTAGTCAAGGCCAAATCCATCTCATCAAAGCAAGCGAATAGGCTTAGACATGAACTCAAATGGGCCAAGTCATGTGGACCACGAAATTCTTATCATATTTATTTTATTATTTTAAATCTTTTAATTATTTTTAGGCTGATTTGTAAGCTTGATTGCCAAGTAAATCATTTCCTTTTCCAACTAGGAATGTAAGGCAAATTAGGAAACTTTCTTATTCTTTATTTAGCAATTAGATTTTAGGGTTTCCTTTTTCCTCCATGTAAACCCACGAATTTCAAAGTGTATTAGGGTTTCATTTCTTATTCTCTTGGCCACCTATTTAAGGGGGCTTTGTAGACCTACAAATTACAGATTACTTTGATTAATAAAATTGTGAGAGTTTTCTCTATAGTTCTTCAGAGAACTTTTCATGAACTTATCAAAAGTTTCTTGTGCCGTTCAAACTTATATCTTTGATTCGTGATTCATTATAATCATTGGGTCAAGATCATTATACCATTGGTTTGCGTTTTGTTCATAAACGTTGGGTCAAGGTAATCTATCTTTCAATTTCTGTATTTTTAGTTCGTTCAAAATCTGATTTAGTTTCGATCTTCGTGAAGAAACCCTAAGTTGGTTTCGGGTCTCACTAATCCTTGGTGAGGTTCGCATCAGACTTTTTGGGCCTTTTGGGGGGCGTTTCGCTCAGAAGGTCGTATCAACCCAAAAATGTGATTTTTTCGTCCAGTACGGACACAGTTTATTTTCTAGTTAAACTTGGTATTTTTTTGCCTATTGAGCTTGTTTTTGCTCCGTAAGCCGTTCCACATAAAAAAAAGTGGTATTTTTGGTCCGAAACAGACCCAATTAAATTTTCTACATGAACTTATTCTTCTTTGGGCGATTTGGGAGCGTTTTGCTCAGAATGTCGTTTCCTTCGAAAAAGGTAGCGTTTTTCGTCCAAACGGGATAAAGTTGATTTTTCGGACAAACTATGACTTTTTGGGAGTTTTGGGATTGTTTCGCTCAGAAGGTCGGTTCCACCCCAAATGGTGGTGTTTTTCGTCCAAAACGGACACAATTGTTTTTTCCAGCCAAACTTGGTCTTTTTTGGGCCATTTGGGGGTGTTTTCTGCAGAAGGTGGTTCCCAACCAAGAAAGTGGTACTGTTCACACGAAACGGACACAATTGATTTTCAGGTCAAACTTGGACTTTTCAGGCTTTTTGGGGGCGTTTTGCTCAGAAGGTCATTTCAATCCTGAAAGGATGTGTTTTTCAATGCAATACTCAAAGTTGGTCTTTTTGGGCCATTTGGGTGTGTTTTCTCAGAAGATCGTTCCCAACCAAGAAAGTGGTGTTTTTCATTTCAATACTCAAAGTTGGTCTTTTTGGGTTATTTGGGGTTGTTTTCTCAGAAGATCGTTCCCAACCAAGAAAGTGGTGTTTTTCGTCGAAAACGGACACAATTGATTTTTAGGTGAAACTTGGACTTTTCAAGCCTTTTGGGGGCATTTCGCTTAGAAGGATGTGTGTTGCTTAGAATGTCGTTTCATTCCAAAAAGTTAGCATTTTTCGTCCAAACGGGACAAAGTTGATTTTTCGGACAAACTATGACTTTTTGGGAGTTTTGGGATTGTTTCACTCAGAAGGTCGTTTCCACCCTAAAAGGTGGTGTTTTTCGTCCAAAATGGACACAATTGATTTTTCTACTCGAATTTGGTGTTTTTGGGCCTTTTGCTCAGAATGTCGTTTTCACCCAAAAAAGCTGTGTTTTTCGTCTGAAACGTAGACAATTGATTTTCTGGTCAAATTTGGTTTTTTTTTGCCTTTTGGGCTTGTTTTTGCTCCGTAAGCCGTTCCTCATAAAAAAATGGTATTTTTCATCCAAAACAGACCCAGTTAAACTTTTTACACAAACTTGGTGTTTTTGGGCCTTTTGGGGGCATTTTGCTCAGAAGGTCATTTCCTTCCAAAAATGTGGCGTTTTTCGTCCAAGAGGGACAAAGTTGATTTTCAGGTCAAACTTGGATTCTTCAGGAATCTTGGGGGTGTTTCGCTCAGACGGTTGTTTCTACCCTAAAAGGTGGTGTGTTTCGTCCAAAACGTAAGCAATTGATTTTCGGGTCAAACTTGGTCTTTTTTTGCCTTTTGGGCTTGTTTTTGCTACGTAAGTCGTTCCACATAAAAAAATAGTATTTTTTGTCCAAAACAAACTCAATTAAATTTTCAACACAAACTTGGTCTTTTTGGGCGTTTTTCTTAGAAGGTCACTTCCTCTCTAAAAGGTGGCGTTTTTCGTCTAAAATGGACAAAGTTGATTTTCAGGCCAAACTTGGACTTTTTGGGAGTTTTGGGGGTATTTCGCTCAGATGGACGTTTCCACCCTAAATGGTGATCTTTTTTGTCCAAAGACGGGCACAATTGTTTTTTGCAATCAAACTTGGTCTTTTTGGCCCATTTGGGGGTGTTTTTCCCAAAAGATGGTTCCCAACAAAGAACGTGGTACTTTTCGTCCAAAACGGACACAATTGATTGTCAGGTCAAACTTGGACTTTTCGGACCCTTTTGGGGCGTTTCGCTCAGAAGGTCGTTTCAACCCTGAAAGGTGGTGTTTTTTTGTCTAAAACGGATACAATTGATTTTTTCACTCGAACTTGGAGCTTTTGGGCCTTTTGGTGGAAATTTGCTAAAAATGTCGTTTCCACCAAAAAAAAAGGTGATTTTTTCCAAAACGGTCACAATTAATTTTCGGGTCAAATTTGGTCTTTTTGGGCCTTTTGGGGTCATTTCGCTTAGAAGGTCGTTTCCTTCCTAAAAGTTGGCATTTTTCGTCCAAAAGAGACAAAGTTGATTTTTAGATCAAACTTGGACTTTTTGGGAATTTTGGGGGTGTTTCGCTCAAAAGGTCGTTTCCACACTAAAAAGCGGTGTTTTTCGTCCAAAATGGACACAATTGTTTTTTCCACTAAAACTTGGTCTTTTTGGGCCATTTGGGGGTGTTTTTCCCAAAAGGTGGTTCCCCACAAAGAAAGTGTTGTTTTTCATCTGAAACGGACACAATTGATTTTCAGGTCACAGTTGGACTTTTCGGGAATTTTGGGTGTGTTTCGCTCAGAATGTCGTTTCCACCATAAAAAGTAATGTTTTTCGTCCAAAATGGACACAATTGATTTTTCTACTCGAACTTGGTGTTTTGGGGCCTTTTTGTAGCGTTTTGCTCAAAATTTCGTTTCCACCCAGAAAAGCAAAAAAGTGGTGTTTTTCTTCCAAAACGGACGCAATTGATTTTTTGGTCAATCTTGTTCTTTTTTTGCCTTTCGGGCTTGTTTTTGCTCCATAAGCGTTCCACATAAAAAAAAAAAGTGGTATTTTTCGTTCGAAACAGACCTAGTTAAATTTTTTACACAAACTTGGTCTTTTTGGGCCTTTTGGGGTCATTTCGCTCCGAAGGTCGTTTCCCTCCCAAAAGTAGGTGTTTTTCGTCCACAAGGGACAAAGTTGATTTTTAGGTCAAACTTGGACTTTTCGGGAATTCTGGTGGTGTTTCGCTCAGAAGGTCAATTCCACCTTAAAAGGCGGTGTTTTTTGTCCAAAACGGATGCAATTGATTTTTCTACTCGAACTAAGTGTTTTTTCGCCTTTTTGTGGCGTTTTGCTCAGAATGTCGTTTCCACCCAAAAAAAAAATTGGTGTTCTTCGTCTAAAACGTACGCAATTGATTTTCTGGTCAAACTTGGTCTTTTTTTTGCCTTTTGGCCTTGTTTTTGCTATGTAAGCCGATCAACCAAAAAAAAAAAAAAATTGGTATTTTTCATCTGAAACAGACCCAGTTAAATTTTCTACCCAAACTTGGTCTTTTTGGGCCTTTTGGGGGTATTCTGCTTAGAAGGTCGTTTCTTTCCTAAAAGGTGTCGTTTTTCGTCCAAAAGGTACGAAGTTAATTTTCAGGTAAAACTTGGACTTTTCAAGAATTTGGGGGTGTTTTGCTCAGAAGGTCGTTTTCATCCTATATGGTGGTGTCTTTCGTCTAAAATGGACACAATTGTCAAGAAACTGGTGTTTTTCGTCCGAAACGAACACAATTGATTTTCAGGTCAAATTTGGACTTTTCGGGCTTTTTCGGGACGTTTCGGTCAGAAGATTGTTTTAACCCTGAAAGGTGGTGTTTTTTGTCTAAAATGGATACAATGGATTTTTTTACTCGAACTTGGTGTTTTTGGGCGTTTTGGTGGCGTTTTGCTAAAAATATCGTTTCCACCCAAAATAGTGGTATTTTTCTTCCAAAACGGACACAATTGATTTTCTAGTCAAATTTGGTCTTTTTTTTGCCTTTTGGGCTTGTTTTTTCTCCGTAAGAAATTCCACATAAAAAAAAGTAGTATTTTTCGTCAGAAACAGACCTAGTTAAATTTTTTACACAAACTTGGTCTTTTTGGGCCTTTTGGGGTCGTTTGGATCCGAATGTCGTTTTTTTCCTAAAAGTGGGCATTTTTCGTCCATAAGGGGCAAAGTTGATTTTCAGGTCAAACTTAGACTTTTCGGGCCTTTTGGGGGCGTTTCGCTCAGAAGGTCGTTTCCACCCTAAAAGGTGATGTTTTTCATCTAAAACAGATACAATTGAATTTTCTACTCGAACTTGGTGTTTTTGAGCCTTTTTGTGACATTTTGCTTAAAATGTCGTTTCCACCAAAAAAAGTGGTGTTTTTTGTCCAAAACGTACGCAAATGATTTTCTGGTCAAACTTGGTCTTTTTTGCCTTTTGGGCTTGTTTTTTGTTCCGTAAGCCGTTCTACATAAAAAAAAGTGGTATTTTTCGTCCGAAACAGACCCAGTTAAATTTTCTACACAAACCTGGTCTTTTTGGGCCTTTTGGGGGCGTTTTTCTCAGAAGGTCGTTTCTTTCCTAAAAGGTGTCATTTTTTGTCCACAGGGGACAACATTAATTTTCAGGACAAACTTGGACTTTTCAGGAATTTTGCGGGTGTTTTTCCCAGAAGATTGTTTCCACCCTAAATGGTGGTGTTTTTCTTCTAAAATGTGCACAATTGTTTCTTCCACTCAAAGTTGGTCTTTTCAAGCCATTTGGGGGTATTTTTCTCAGAAGGTTGTTCCCAACCAAGAAAGTGGTATTTTTCGTCCAAAACGGACACAATTGATTTTCAGGTCAAACTTGGACTTTTTGGGCCTTTTTGGGGCGTTTCGCTCAGAAGGTCGTTTCAACCCTAAAAGGTGGTGTTTTTCGTCTAAAACGGATACAATTGATTTTTCTACTCGAACTTGATGTTTTTGTGTGCCTTTTGGTGGCGTTTTGCACAGAATGTCATTCCCAACCAAAAAATTGGGGTTTTTTTTGTTTTTTTTCAAAACGTAGGCAATTGATTTTTTGGTCAAACTTAGTCTTTTTTTGCCTTTTGAGCTTATTTTTGTCCGTAAGCCGTTCTACATAAAAAATGGTATTTTTCATCCGAAACAGATCCAGTTAAATTTTCTACACAAACTTCGTCTTTTTGGGCCTTTCGGGGGCATTTTGCTCAGAAGGTCGTTTCCATCCTAAAAGGTGTTGTTTTTCATCCAAAAGGGACAAAGTTGATTTTCAGGTCGAACTTGGTCTTTTTGGTCCTTTTGGGGGCGTTTCCCTCAGAAGGTCGTTTCCACCCTAAATGGTGGTGTTTTTCGTCCAAAACGGACACAATTGTTCTTTCCACTAAAACTTGGTCTTTTTGGGCCATTTGGGGGTGTTTTTCCCAGAAGGTGGTTCCCAACAAAGAAAGTGTTGCTTTTCGTCCAAAACGGAGAAAATTGATTTTCAGGTCAAACTTGGAGTTTTCGGGAATTTTTGGGGTGTTTCGCTCAGAAGGTCGTTTCCACCATAAAAAGTAATGTTTTTCATCCAAAATGTACACAATTAATTTTTCTACTCGAACTTGGTGTTTTTGAGCATTTTGGTGGCGTTTTGGTAGCAATGTCGTTTCCACCCAAAACGTGGTGTTTTTCATCCGAAATGTACGTAATTGATTTTCTGGTCAAAATTGGTATTTTGTTTTTGCCTTCTAGCTTGTTTTTGCTCCGTAAGCTGTTCCGCATAAAAAATAAATAGTACTTTTCGTCCGAAACAGACCCAATTAAATTTTCTGCACAAACTTGGTCGTTTTGGGCCTTTTGGGGGCGTTTCGCTCAGAAGGTCGTTTCCACCCTAAATGGTGGTGTTTTTCGTCCAAAACGGACACAATTGTTCTTTCCACTAAAACTTGGTCTTTTTGGGCCATTTGGGGGTGTTTTTCCCAGAAGGTGGTTCCCAACAAAGAAAGTGTTGTTTTTCGTCCAAAACGTACGCAAATGATTTTCTGGTCAAACTTGGTCTTTTTTGCCTTTTGGGCTTGTTTTTTGCTCCATAAGCCATTCCACATTAAAAAAATGGTATTTTTCGTCCGAAACAGACCCAGTTAAATTTTCTACACAAACTTGGTCTTTTTGTGCCTTTTGGGGGCGTTTTGCTCAGAAGGTCGTTTCTATCCTAAAAGGCGTCATTTTTTGTTTAGAAGGGACAACGTTGATTTTCAGGTAAAACTTGGACTTTTCAGGAATTTTGCGGGTGTTTTGCCCAGAAGTTCGTTTCCACCCTAAAAAGTCATTTTTTTCGTCCAAAATGGACACAATTGTTTTTTCCACTCAAAGTTGGTCTTTTCATACCATTTGGGCGTATTTTTCTTAGAAGGTCGTTCCCAACCAAGAAAGTGGTGTTTTTCGTCCAAAACGAACACAATTGATTTTCAGGTCAAACTTGGACTTTTCGGGCCTTTTTGGGGCGTTTCGCTCAGAAGGTCGTTTCTACCATAAAAAGTAATGTTTTTCGTCCAAAATGTACACAATTGATTTTTCGACTCGGACTTGGTGTTTTTGAGCATTTTGGTGGTGTTTTGCTTGGAATGTCGTTTCCACCTAAAAAAGTGGTGTTTTTCATCCGAAATGTACGTAATTGATTTTCTGGTCAAAATTGGTATTTTTTTTTGCCTTCTGGCTTGTTTTTGCTCCGTAAGCTGTTCCACATAAAAAAAAATAGTACTTTTCGTCGGAAACAGACCCAGTTAAATTTTCTACACAAACTTGGTCTTTTTGGGCCTTTTGGGGGCGTGTTGCTCAGAAGGTCGTTTCCTTCCTAAAAGGTGGCGTTTTTCGTCCAGAAGGGACGAAGTTGATTTTTAGGTCAAACTTGGACTTTTTGGGAATTTTTGGGTTGTTTCGCTCTGAAGTTCGTTTCCACCCAAAAAGTGATTTTTTTGGTCCAAAATGGACACAATTGTTTTTTCCACTCAAAGTTGGTCTTTTTGGGCCATTTGGGAGTGTTTTCTCAGAAGATCGTTCCCAACCAAGAGTATGGTATTTTTCGTCCAAAACGGACACAATTAATTTTCAGGTCAAACTTGGACTTTTTGGGCCTTTTGGGGGGCGTTTCGCTCAGAAGGTCGTATCAACCCTAAAATGTGATGTTTTTCGTCCAGAACGGACACAGTTTATTTTCTGGTCAAACTTGGTCTTTTTTTGCCTATTGGGCTTGTTTTTGCTCCGTAAGTCGTTCCACATAAAAAAAACGGTATTTTTGGTCCGAAACAAACCCAGTTAAATTTTCTACACAAACTTATTCTTCTTTGGGCGATTTGGGAGCGTTTTGCTCAGAATGCAGTTTCCTTCCAAAAAGGTAGCGTTTTTCGTCCAAACGGGACAAAGTTGATTTTTAGGACAAACTATGACTTTTTGGGAGTTTTGGCATTGTTTCGCTCAGAAGGTCGGTTCCACCCCAGATGCTGATGTTTTTCATCCAAAACGGACACAATTGTTTTTTCCATCCAAACTTGGTCTTTTTTGGGCCATTTGGGGGTGTTTTTGTTCACGCAAAACGGACACAATTGATTTTCAGGTCAAACTTGGACTTTTCAGGCCTTTTGGGGGCGTTTCGATCAGAAGGTCATTTCAATCCTGAAAGGATGTGTTTTTCGTTTAAAACGGATACAATTGATTTTTCTACTAAACTTCTTCATTCTTAATTTAAGTTGCGGAAAAAAAAAAAAATAGTAACTGAAAAAAAAAAAAAAAAACGAAAACAAAAGAAACAGAATAAAAAAAAAAAATCCCACAGCTCCAAAATTCGAAATTTATTTCTTTTTATTCTATTCCGCAAATTTATCCTTTGCGCTCTTCTTGTTCACTTTACTTTTGTCCTAAATCTCATTCTTAGTTAAATTGATTTGTTGAGTTTGAATTATCATGAGAAATTTCTGATTGAGTTTGGTTAATTTCAATAAAGAACTAAAAGAGTGAACTAAAGAGTGGAAAAAGGCAAGAGAGTGTGAGCTCATAAGAGGGTAAAAGCCGAATTTGAATGAAACACGAGCGCGAGTGCCATCAATCTTGAGTGAAACTTGTGAGAGTGTTTGTGAGGTTTGCTAACTTGGTTTTGCAGATTATTAAACATGTCGCAAGAAACAAACAAAGGCTCATCTAATGAAGAACTGGAAAGGATGGACGTCGTGGATGTCAAAGTTTTCTACAAAGCCTTAGAGCAAAAGTTTAAACAATTGAACTCGAGATTTGATGAAGTGCATGAACGACTAGACAAAGTTGAGTCTAGTTCACGGCAACCACCTAAAGCTCCTAATGTATAACGACGAAAGAGGAATCTGCCTCGGTATGAATATGTAGATTATGATGGGGATGACCTAGATGAAGAGGATCGCATCTCTAATACGAGCTTAGGCAGATTTGGCCGTAGATATGGCAATAGAGAAGATAGATATGGGGAGCAAATCGATAATAACTTTGGAAGTATCAAGATGAAGATTCCATCGTTCCAAGGGAAGAACGACCCTGAAGCATACATGGAGTGGGAGAAGGATATGGAATTGAACTTTGAGTGCTGCAACTACTCTGAGCATAAAAAGGTAAAACTCGTTGTAATTGCATTTGTTGATTATGCTATAATATGGTGGGATCAACTTGTGATGAACAGAAGGCAAAACCATGAGAGGCCTATTGAGACGTGGGCTGAAATAAAGGCTATAATGAGGAGAAGATTTGTCCCTAGTCACTACTATAGGGATTTGTACCAGAAGTTACAAAGTCTTACTCAAGGCTATCGGAGCGTGGACGATTACTACAAGGAGATAGAGATATCTATGATCCAGGCTAATGTCAAGGAAGATAGAGAAGCAACAATGGCAAGGTTCTTGAATGGGCTGAATCGGGAGATTGCCAACATGGTGAAGTTGCAACATTATGTGGAGTTGGAGGACATGGTGCACATGGAAATAAAGGTGGAACAACAACTTAAAAGGAAGGGAACTCTGTTATTTCAAAACCTGGGCTCTTCTACTTCATGTAGGCCAAATAGGATAATAGACGAAAGGGCTGTTTCAAAGTCCAAAATCGAACCACAAAAAAGAAGAGACGATTTGCCCAATGTTAACAAAGCATATGTTGAGGGAGAGATGGAAACCGACAGCGAGAGTGATAATGACCAGATGCTACCGCATAAGGATGCTTGTAACGGTGATGTGAAGTACTCGGTGGAGGGTGAGTTACTTGTTGATTGACGTGCTCTAAGTGCTCAAGTCGCGGAGGATGACATGGAACAACAAAGGGAAAATGAGGCTCAAATGAAATTGAAAAAAGAGAATGAGTTAAACAAAACTTGTGAGATCGAGAGTTCAAAAAAAGATGAGAAAGAGGAGAGTAAAAAAGAAAAAGAGAGTGAAAAAAATGAGAGAAAAACGAAAAAAAGAAGTGAGTTTTTATCCTAAGGCGAGTGATGTCAATATGGATTTTTATACAAATCAACCTATATTTGTACTCTTGTACAAAGAGGCTTGTTTTACCACTAACGAAATTGACAAATCTTTGCCTAGTGTTGTAGTTTATGTGTTGCAGGAATATAAGGACATGTTTTCTAATGATGTGCATAGCGGTTTTCTACCTTATAGAGGGATTGGGAATCAAATCGATTTTGTGCCCTGCGCAATGATTCTTGACTAACCAGTAGCCTATAGGCATAATTTGGAGGAGACAAAGGAACTTCAAAGGCAAGTTGAGGAGTTGATGGCCAAAGGACACGTACGAGAAGGCAAGAGTCCGTACGTAGTACCAGTGCTACTTGTGCTTAGGAAGGATGGGACTTGGCGAATGTTTGATAATTTTTGAACTATTAACAACACTCTGGTGAAGATTTGAGGACGAATCATTTTGAAGAGAGGGGGAATGATGAGAATCAACGACCACCATCAGAGGATCAGTTACATGTTCCAGTTAGGCCTATTACTAGGGAAAGATCCAAGAAAACTCAAAGTAGCACTTATTGGGCTAATTCAAGAGACTTGGCCCATGTCTACAATAGTTAAGCCCAAATTAGGCCCATCGGGTAGTCAAGGCCAAATCCATCTCATCAAAGCAAGCGAATAGGCTTAGACGTGAACTCAAATGGGCCAAGTCATGTGGACCACGAAATTCTTATCATATTTATTTTATTATTTTAAATCTTTTAATTATTTTTAGGCTGATTTGTAAGCTTGATTGCCAAGTAAATCATTTCCTTTTCCAACTAGGAATGTAAGGCAAATTAGGAAACTTTCTTATTCTTTATTTAGCAATTAGATTTTAGGGTTTCCTTTTTCCTCCATGTAAACCCACGAATTTCAAAGTGTATTAGGGTTTCATTTCTTATTCTCTTGGCCACCTATTTAAGGGGGCTTTGTAGACCTACAAATTACAGATTACTTTGATTAATAAAATTGTGAGATTTTCTCTATAGTTCTTCAGAGAACTTTTCATGAACTTATCGAGAGTTTCTTGTGTCGTTCAAACTTATATCTTTGATTCGTGATTCCTTATAATCATTGGGTCAAGATCATTATACCATTGGTTTGCGTTTCGTTCATAAACGTTGGGTCAAGGTAATCTATCTTTCATTTTCTGTATTTTTAGTTCGTTCAAAATCTGATTTAGTTTCGATCTTCGCGAAGAAACCCTAAGTTGGTTTCGGGTCTCACTAATCCTTGGTGAGGTTCGCATCAGATTTTTTGGGCCTTTTGGGGGGCATTTCGCTCAGAAGGTCGTATCAACCTTAAAATGTGACTTTTTTCGTCCAGAACGGACACAGTTTATTTTCTAGTCAAACTTGGTATTTTTTTGCCTATTGAGCTTGTTTTTGCTCCGTAAGTCGTTCCACATAAAAAAAGTGGTATTTTTGGTCCGAAACAGACCCAGTTAAATTTTCTACACAAACTTATTCTTCTTTGGGCGATTTGGGAGCGTTTTGCTCAGAATGTCGTTTCCTTCCAAAAAGGTAGCGTTTTTCGTCCAAACGGGACAAAGTTGATTTTTCGGACAAACTATGACGTTTTGGGAGTTTTGGGATTGTTTCTCTCAGAAGGTCGGTTCCACCGCAAATGATGGTGTTTTTCGTCCAAAACAGACACAATTTTTTTTTCCAGCCAAACTTGGTCTTTTTTGGGCCATTTGGGGTGTTTTCTGCAGAAGGTGGTTCCCAACCAAGAAAGTGGTATTGTTCACACAAAACGGACACAATTGATTTTCAAGTCAAACTTGGACTTTTCAGGCTTTTTGGGGGCGTTTTGCTCAGAAGGTCATTTCAATCCTGAAAGGATGTGTTT
Source organism: Eucommia ulmoides (assembly GCA_016647705.1). Classification (NCBI taxonomy): domain Eukaryota; kingdom Viridiplantae; phylum Streptophyta; class Magnoliopsida; order Garryales; family Eucommiaceae; genus Eucommia; species Eucommia ulmoides. Next base: position 15,904,018 of record CM028338.1, on the reverse strand, counting down.
TTCATTTCAATACTCAAAGTTAGTCTTTTTGGGCCATTCGGGGGTGTTTTCTCAGAAGATTGTTCCCAACCAAGAAAGTGGTGTTTTTCGTCGAAAATGGACACAACTGATTTTCAGGTCAAACTTGGACTTTTCAAGCCTTTTTGGGGCATTTTGCTTAGAAGGATGTGTGTTGCTCAGAATGTCGTTTCATTCCAAAAAGTTAGCGTTTTTCGTCCAAACGGGACAAAGTTGATTTTTCAGACAAACTATGACTTTTTGGGAGTTTTGGGATTGTTTCGCTCAGAAGGTCGTTTCCACCGTAAAAGGTGGTGTTTTTCGTCCAAAACAGACACAATTGATTTTTCTACTCGAACTTGGTGTTTTTGGGCCTTTTGCTCAGAATGTCGTTTTCACCCAAAAAAGCTGTGTTTTTCGTCCGAAACGTAGACAATTGATTTTCTGGTCAAATTTGGTTTTTTTTTGCCTTTTGGGCTTGTTTTTGCTCCGTAAGCCGTTCTTCATAAAAAAATGGTATTTTTCATCCGAAACAGACCCAGTTAAACTTTTTACACAAACTTGGTGTTTTTGGGCCTTTTGGGGGCATTTTGCTCAGAAGGTCATTTCCTTCCAAAAATGTGGCGTTTTTCGTCCAAGAGGGACAAAGTTGATTTTCAGGTCAAACTTGGATTCTTCAGGAATCTTGGGGGTGTTTCGCTCAGACGGTTGTTTCCACCCTAAAAGGTGGTGTTTTCATCCAAAACGTAAGCAATTGATATTCGGGTCAAACTTGGTCTTTTTTTGCCTTTTGGGCTTCTTTTTGCTCCGTAAGCCGTTCCTCATAAAAAAATGGTATTTTTCATCCTAAACAGACCCAGTTAAACTTTTTACACAAACTTGGTGTTTTTGGGCCTTTTGGGGGCATTTTGCTCGGAAGGACATTTCTTTCCAAAAATGTGGCGTTTTTTCGACCAAGAGGGACAAAGTTGATTTTCAGGTCAAACTTGGATTCTTCAGGAATCTTGGGGGTGTTTCGCTCAGATGGTTGTTTCCACCCTAAAAGGTGGTGTTTTTCGTCCAAAACGTAAGCAATTGATTTTCGGGTCAAACTTGGTCTTTTTTTGCCTTTTGGGCTTGTTTTTGCTACATAAGCCATTCCACATAAAAAATAGTATTTTTTGTCCAAAACAAACTCAATTAAATTTTCAGCACAAACTTGGTCTTTTTGGGCGTTTTTCTTAGAAGGTCGCTTCCTCTCTAAAAGGTGGCGTTTTTCGTCTAAAAGGTGGCGTTTTTCGTCTAAAATGGACAAAGTTGATTTTCAGGCTAAACTTGGACTTTTTGGGAGTTTTGGGGGTATTTCGCTCAGATGGACGTTTCCACCCTAAATGGTGATCTTTTTTGTCCAAAAACGGGCACAATTGTTTTTTGCAATCAAACTTGGTCTTTTTGGCCCATTTGGGGGTGGTTTTCCCAAAAGATGGTTCCCAACAAAGAACGTGGTACTTTTCGTCCAAAACGGACACAATTGATTGTCAGGTCAAACTTAGACTTTTCGGACCTTTTTGGGGCGTTTCGCTCAGAAGGTCGTTTCAACCCTGAAAGGTGGTGTTTTTTTGTCTAAAACGGATACAATTGATTTTTTCACTCGAACTTGGAGCTTTTGGGCCTTTTGGTGGAAATTTGCTAAAAATGTCGTTTCCACCCAAAAAAAAGGGTGTTTTTTTCCAAAACGGTCACAATTGATTTTCGGGTCAAATTTGGTCTTTTTGGGCCTTTTGGGGTCATTTCGCTTAGAAGGTCGTTTCCTTCCTAAAAGTTGGCGTTTTTCGTCCAAAAGCGACAAAGTTGATTTTTGGATCAAACTTGGACTTTTTGGGAATTTTGGGGGTGTTTCGCTCAAAAGGTCGTTTCCACACTAAAAAGCGGTGTTTTTCGTCCAAAATGGACACAATTGTTTTTTCCACTAAAACTTGGTCTTTTTGGGCCATTTGGGGGTGTTTTTCCCAAAAGGTGGTTCCCCACAAAGAAAGTGTTGTTTTTCATCTGAAACGGACACAATTGATTTTCAGGTCAAAGTTGGACTTTTCGGGAATTTTGGGTGTGTTTCGCTCAGAATGTCGTTTCCACCATAAAAAGTAATGTTTTTCGTCCAAAATGGACACAATTGATTTTTCTACTCGAACTTGGTGTTTTTGGGCCTTTTTGTAGCGTTTTGCTCAAAATTTCGTTCCCACCCAAAAAAGCAAAAAAGTGGTGTTTTTCTTCCAAAACGGACGCAATTGATTTTTTGGTCAATCTTGTTCTTTTTTTGCCTTTCGGGCTTGTTTCTGCTCCATAAGCGTTCCACATAAAAAAAAAAGTGGTATTTTTCATTCGAAACAGACCTAGTTAAATTTTTTACACAAACTTGGTCTTTTTGGGCCTTTTGGGGTCGTTTCGCTCCGAAGGTCGTTTCCCTCCCAAAAGTAGGTGTTTTTCGTCCACAAGGGACAAAGTTGATTTTTAGGTCAAACTTGGACTTTTCGGGAATTCTGGTGGTGTTTCGCTCAGAAGGTCGATTCCACCCTAAAAGGCGGTGTTTTTTGTCCAAAACGGATGCAATTGATTTTTCTACTCGAACTAAGTGTTTTTTTCGCCTTTTTGTGGCGTTTTGCTCAGAATGTCGTTTCCACCCAAAAAAAAATTGGTGTTTTTCGTCTAAAACGTACGCAATTGATTTTCTGGTCAAACTTGGTCTTTTTTTGCCTTTTGGCCTTGTTTTTGCTATGTAAGCCAATCCACAAAAAAAAAAAATTGGTATTTTTCATCCGAAACAGACCAAGTTAAATTTTCTACCCAAACTTGGTCTTTTTGGGCCTTTTGGGGGTATTTTGCTTAGAAGGTCGTTTCTTTCCTAAAAGGTGTCGTTTTTCGTCCAAAAGGTACGAAGTTAATTTTCAGGTAAAACTTGGACTTTTCAAGAATTTGGGGGTGTTTTGCTTAGAAGGTCGTTTTCATCCTATATGGTGGTGTCTTTCGTCTAAAATGGACACAATTGTCAAGAAACTGGTGTTTTTCGTCCGAAACGAACACAATTGATTTTCAGGTCAAACTTGGACTTTTCGGGCTTTTTCGGGGCGTTTCGGTCAGAAGATTGTTTTAACCCTGAAAGGTGGTGTTTTTCGTCTAAAATGGATACAATGGATTTTTTTACTCGAACTTGGTGTTTTTGGGCGTTTTGGTGGCGTTTTGCTAAAAATGTCATTTCCACCCAAAATTAGTGGTATTTTTCTTCCAAAACGGACATAATTGATTTTCTAGTCAAATTTGGTCTTTTTTTTGCCTTTTGGGCTTGTTTTTTCTCCGTAAGAAATTCCACATAAAAAAAAGTAGTATTTTTCGTCCGAAACAGACCTAGTTAACTTTTTTACACAAACTTGGTCTTTTTGGGCCTTTTGGGGTCGTTTCGATCCGAATGTCGTTTTTTTTTCCTAAAAGTGGTCATTTTTCGTCCATAAGGGGCAAAGTTGATTTTCAGGTCAAACTTAGACTTTTTGAGCCTTTTGGGGGCGTTTCGCTCAGAAGGTCGTTTCAAACCTAAAAGGTGGTGTTTTTCATCTAAAACAGATACAATTGAATTTTCTACTCGAACTTGGTGTTTTTGAGCCTTTTTGTGACATTTTGCTTAGAATGTTGTTTCCACCCAAAAAAGTGGTGTTTTTTGTCCAAAACGTACGCAAATGATTTTCTGGTCAAACTTGGTCTTTTTTGCCTTTTGGGCTTGTTTTTTGTTCCATAAGCCGTTCTACATAAAAAAAGTGGTATTTTTCGTCCGAAACAGACCCAGTTAAATTTTCTACACAAACTTGGTCTTTTTGGGCCTTTTGGGGGCGTTTTTCTCAGAAGGTCGTTTCTTTCCTAAAAGGTGTCATTTTTTGTCCACAGGGGACAACATTAATTTTCAGGACAAACTTGGACTTTTCAGGAATTTTGCGGGTGTTTTTCCCAGAAGATCGTTTCCACCCTAAATGGTGGTGTTTTTCTTCTAAAATGTGCACAATTGTTTCTTCCACTCAAAGTTGGTCTTTTCAAGCCATTTGGGGGTATTTTTCTCAGAAGGTCGTTCCCAACCAAGAAAGTGGTATTTTTCGTCCAAAACAGACACAATTGATTTTCAGGTCAAACTTGGACTTTTTGGGCCTTTTTGGGGCGTTTCGCTCAGAAGGTCGTTTCAACCTTGAAAGGTGGTGTTTTTCGTCTAAAACGGATACAATTGATTTTTCTACTCGAACTTGATGTTTTTGTGTGCCTTTTGGTGGCGTTTTGCACAGAATGTCATTCCCAACCAAAAAATTGGTGTTTTTCATCCGAAATGTACGTAATTGATTTTCTGGTCAAAATTGATTTTTTTTTTGCCTTCTGGCTTGTTTTTGCTCCGTAAGCTGTTCCACATAAAAAATAGGGAAAAAATTTCTGCACTCCTAAATTTCTAATTTTTCCCTTTTCAAGGACCATTGACTTTTTGACCAGCCCAAAACCCCCACGAAAATGAGATTTCCGATTTTGCCCCTCAGAAGATTTGTAATTTACAAAAGAATGCCATCCCCCTACAACCGCTACTCCCGCCGCACAACGTTACCAGACACAACAGCTACAGCACGACGTGACCCTTGCGCGCACGCCTGCACGACCTTCCCGCCCTCGTCATCATCCATCCCTACAACACTATCGTCATGATCAATCCCAACTTCCGCCATTTTCACGCAACAGAACTCCCGTAAACCCTAGATATCCAACGGACGATTTTCATCGATTGTCGTCGATTTCCATCGATTTTCACCGTAAAATTGGAAGCGATCGGTGCCTACAAACAGAACGAACTACAAAACCCTTAGACATTGAAACGTGGTCACACCGAAAACCATAAGTAGAAGAATGGTGGTCACGCGGTCTTCAGAGAAAAAAAAAAACCATATTAAAACGTCAGGTTCGAAACAGTCCAAACCATCATCAAAGAGGGCAATGGAACCACAACATTCAGCAGAGAGAGGGAAGGAGAAGGAACAAGACAAAGACTACAAAGAAGAGGTTGAGCAAGAAGGTGAGCAGGACATATACTAATCATTTTATTCAAAATTTTTAAGTGAATATCATCTCAATATACTGTTGATATAGTGCAAATGTAAGTGGATATCCTCTAAATATACTCTGGATTGGATATCATCTACTATTATCATGATTACGTCTCATAGGGAGAATGTGTGGGATATGAAAACTCATGAACTGTTGAATTAGTTTAGAAAAAAGGTTTAGTCAATTTTCGTTGATTTGTGAAACTGTGTCGTGCAATATTAAGTGGATATCCTCTGAGAAAAACTGTATATTCAGTTGATATCATCTGAATGTTAACCTATCAACATGTGTTTTTTCAGTATATGTTTCATCAGCCTGTCTTGAAAATAGTAAAGATGTACTGCATTCATGTTGTATACAATTTTAGTAGATATCAACTTAAAGATGTACTGCATACAACTGAAATGTTCATGGGATATCTACTGAAAAAATGTACAGTAGATATCAACTTAAATGTTCAGTAGATATCTACTTAAAAATATGCATGTGTACTGCATACATGCTGTTTTAGTACATATGAACTGAAAATAAACATGTGTAATGGAAACCTACTTGAAAGTATACATCTTTAGTGATATCTACTAAACACTAGTGGATATCTACTTGAAAATACTAAAGAAGTACTGAATACATGTTGTGTACGTTTTCAGTAGATATCTACTGAACATTTTCAGTAGAACATTTTCAGTAGATATCTACTGAACAGTTAAGTCGATATCTACTGAAAATGTTCAGTACATGCTGTTTTAGTACATATCAACTGATAATACACATATGTAATGGAAACCTACTTGAAAATATACATCTTTAGTGATATATACTAAACACCAGTGGATATCTACTTGATTAATGTTTGGAAGTGTACTGCTCTGTTTTGTTGTTCAGATTTGGTGTTCAGTGTGTTTGTATCTACTGTTTTGGTAGTTGGTCAGTTAACCTACGAAGATGTGTATTTTCAGTATATGTGTCGTCTGAATGTTAACCTATCGACATGTGTATTTTCAGTATATGTGTCTGACAGTGACTTCGATGATGCCCCTGTTAAAAGAACCCGAAAGCGAACAAAAAATAAAAGGAAGACTACAACAGAAACAAGCCGGAGAGTAGGTAACTTTTACCTACAATACAGATCATCGTTGAAGCTTGTCTACGAGTTGCTTGACATGATTGTTCTGACAAGAAAACATACTGAATTGCTGCAACTTACGCCATTCTGGCCAATTTTTTATTCAATTTTGAAGAAGAGAGTGACATTGGAGATGATCAAGAAATTAGACGACAACATCGTCGAAATACTGAAGACTTGGAACGAAGAAACAGAGTCTTTCAAAATTAGAGGTGTTGATTTGAAGTTTGCTGTTTCGGATGTTAGACTGATTTTTGGACTGAAATGTGGCGAGAAGGCCATCAATTTCTCGTATGACAAGCTGGAAAGTTAATATTTGGCCAGTATTTGCAAAGACTGGAAGCGATTGTCGACAGTTGACATCAAAACTGCAATCATGGAGTCGGTGCAAAGTGACAACGATGAAGACGTTCGGCATTTTGTGAGTTTGCTATGCTTGTATCTGCTTAGCACGTGTTTGCTGGCCAATAGTGGAGTGTTTGTGGTATTTGGGCTATACAAGTATGTTGAAAATATTGAGCAAATGCACACCTATGCTTGGCATCATGCAATTCATAGCCTGTTGATCACATCAATTCAGCAAAACTCTTGTCAGCCTGGGAAGGTGAAAGGGTGTGTTCTTGCATTGCTGGTACGACCCGTCCAAACTTATTTGAAGCTGTTAATAATTGAATAATTATTAATAAACTGTTCATTTTGTGTAGTATTGGTTTTGCGAGCATGTCAATGTCATCAAGGAAGATAATAAGGCAGCATCCCCACGGTTTGTCAAGTGGGATCTCTCAAAATTGACAACGGACACACTAAAAAATGCACTAAACGAGGAACATAATGCCCCAGATATCAGGGTTAGTGGATATAAACTATTTTATAGGTTTTTCTGTTCATTTTTTGTTCCTATCAAACAATGTATGTAATGCATACATTACAAATCTAGTAGATATCTACATGAAATTGCAAATCTGTTTACTAGATATCATCTGAAAAATACACGTATGTAATGTATATTTACTTGAAATTACAAATCTGTTTAGTTGATAGTGGATATCTAGTTCAAAATACTAAAGATCTACTGCATACATGTTGTATTATTTTTCAGTAGATATCAACTTAAAGATGTATTGCATACATGCGGTTCAGTAGATATCTATTGAACAGCATTGATATCTACTGAAAAATACACATCTTTAATGATATGTACTGCATCTTTACTGGATATCCACTTCAAAATACACATATGTGCTGCATACATGCTGCTCAGTAGATATCTACTTAAAGATATTAAAGATCTACTGCATACATGTTGTAGATATTTTCAGTAGATATCAACTTAAAGATATACTGCATACAACTTTAATGTTCAGTGGATATCTACTGAAAATGTTCAATAGATATCCACTTAAATGTTCAGTGGATATCCACTTAGTACATATCTAATAAAAATGGACATATGTAAACTTGAAATTACAAATCTGTTTAGTGATATCCTCTAAACAAATGGCATGTTGACAGGTGAATCCAAATAAGATGAAAATGACGAGGACTGAGACAAAAATGATCACACACGCTGATGATTTAAAAAACAAGCGTGGTGGGAAAGGAGAGAAATTTGAACAAAAGAAGGATGATTTAGAAGAATCGTGGAGTGAGGAAGGTGAAGAGTATGAGAAGGCCGGTGACGAAGGCGAACCGGAGAGTATGGTGACCCCCCATGGCACTCATTTCACTGACGGCGTTTCGGCCAGTCCGGACCGGTTGAATACGCCGTATTTCATGCCATAAACTAGAACTGCATCTAAAAGCGGGGGTGAAGAAGGTGAAATAAGAAAAGAAAATGAAGAACTACAAAACGAAAATTGAGTGCTTGGAGTGCGAGAACGCAAAGTTGAAAAATAAAAATATGAAACTGAGAGGAAAAAGTAAGAAAAGAGGAGAGAAAATTGCAAAACTGAAAATGGAATTGGCTGAGCTGAAAAGGACAAGTGATGAGCCGAAAAAAGAGGAAGGTGAGGAGAAAATAAAAGAATTGGCCTAACAAATGGCTCGGCAAAAGGAACACATGGACAACAACTTCAAGAATTTGACCTTACTTTTATCTCAGAGGGATAATGAGGTCAAACAGCCCAAAAACAGTCCCCCTCCAGACCCTGTTTCTGCAGAAGAAACTGAACAGCGTCCCCAACATATGCATGGAGAGACTGGGCCCAAAGAAGGTGAAGAAGACAAAAAAAGAAGAGAAAATTGACAGAAAAACCAGACGAAAGCTCAATAGTTAAAAGGCTGAAGCAGAGAGACAGAGCACAGAAAAAAAGAAGAAGAAGATGATTTCGAATATTTGTACATCAAAAAAGGCAGAAAGGATAAAGGATCGGAGGAGGCCAAAAGTTTGAGTGAATGAAAAACAGTGGTAAAGGGGGGGACACTGCTGGCCCTAAATATGAAGATGTAGAAACTGCTTTGTATATACTATTTTGTATATATATTTGAGTGATGTGGATATTATTTGATGTGTAATTTGTTTAATATTTCAGTACATATCTAACTGGAAATACAAATCCTTAGGTGAATATGTATAAACTGTTTCATGAAATGTACTGTGCTGTTTGTACCTCGCATTGCCTGTTCAGTTCAATGTGTATGTATATACTGTTTTGAACATATCTACTGCTGTGGATATTATTTCATGTTTAAGCCTCCACAAAGCATGTTGATATGCATTGGAATTGCATCCGGAGCTAGTTCTTGCCACAGGGCATGTTGATATGCATTGCAATTGCATCTAGAGCTGGCATTGGATGAGCCACAAAGCCAACATGAATTATTTCTGAAGAGAAGGCCGGCCTCACAATTGTCAAAGAATTGTATATTGACCAGCCCTTTTCCCCTTAATTCTCTGGGAAGACTTTCCTCATGTCTAATGAAACTTTCTACTATTACCTCACTGAGATCACTGTTGGGAACAACATATCTACTGTCTTATGTGTGGCAAGAACCAGTTCTACTGAACAAGCAAACATACATCTATGGAACCTCTCATTGGTTAGTTAGCAGCGAAGTTAGATTGTTGGCATGCAAAATCTGTGCTTCTGCAGTGCACATTGTTAGAAGAACTCTGTAATATAACTTCAGTGCCTCTTGTCACAGTTGTTCTGCCCATATGTTCATCCATTATATTTGCATGCTGTGGATATTATTTGATGTGTAAGCCTCCAAAAAATAGTTGAAACAATGTGTTTGTATATACAAAATTAAAGTTTCTGTGTGTTATTGACCATTTATATCATTAAAAACCCAATTAAATGTCCATCGTTCATTGACACTACGAAAATGTACAGACACATCATCTTTCATACATTTAAGTAGATATCTACTTAAAATGGACACCTATTCAGTTGATATCATCTTAATAGAACCCAGTGAACAGAACCCTTCAGTGTCCGCTTCTACAAAACTTGGAACTTTGTGCCGTCCATTTATTGACTCAATATATCATTAAGGTAATTGTCAGAACTTGTTAGTTATTAACCATGTATATCATTGAAGACCCAATTAAATGTACAGACACATCACAAATTTATACCGGCAAGTAGATATCTACTTAAGAAGACACTTTCGGTCGATATCATCTGAACAGGAAAAAAAAAACCTTTAAGTAGATATCTACTTAAAATGGACACCTATTCAGTTGATATCATCTTAATAGAACCCAGTGAACAAAACCCTTCAGTATCCGTTTCTACAAAACTTGGAACTTTGTGCCGTCCATTTATTGACTCAATATATCATTAAGGTAATTGTCAGAACTTGTTAGTTATTGACCATTTATATCATTGAAGACCCAATTAAATGTACAGACACATCACAAATTTATACCGGCAAGTAGATATCTACTTAAGAAGACACTTTCGGTCTATATCATCTGAACAGGAAAAAAAAAAACCTTTAAGTAGATATCTACTTAACAAGACACAAATTCAATTGATATCATCTGAACAGAACAAAAAAAAAACCAATTAAATGGCAGCGGATAATTAAACCACGAAAATGGGATTGCGGATTTTACCCCTCGTTAGATTTGTAATTTACAAATCCATGCCACCGATCAGCCCAATGCACAGTTGCCATGACGCGACTGCACGACTGCACGTTCTGCGCTTCTGCCGAAACCTATCGTCATCATAGCCCCTATGTCTTCTTTGTAGTTTACTAATTGCCATTTGTTCTACCATTTTCACGCAAGAATCGCACGAGCATAAACCCTAGAACTCCGATTCGCCGGAAATTGCGAGTGAACGGCGCCTAGAAATAGAACGAACAACATAACCGTAAAAACTGAGAAATCACCGAACACAAAAAAGAAGAAGAAATGGTGAACACGAGGTCTTCAGAGAAGAGAAAGAAGGATGGTGAAACGTCAGGTTCCAAACAGTCCAAACCATCGAAGACGGCAATGGAACCACAACAATCGGCAGAGAGATGGAAAGAGAAGGAACCTGAGAAAGACTACAAAGAAAAGGTTGAGGAAGAAGGTAAGCAGTACATATACTAGTCGTTATATTCAAAATAAGTGGATATCATGTACATATGCTGTTGATTACATTTAGAAAAAATTTCAGGCGATATCCGTTCATTTCTTGACATCAGTGTCGTGCAAATTTAAGTTGATATCATGTACTATCTGGATTGAATTGTATACTTGTTGCAGAGTATTTCTTGACCATATATATCATGAAAAACATATTTAATTGGAAATGTAAGTAGATATCTACTGAGAAAGACACATCTTCAGTGGATATGTATTGAACAGAACCCCAGTTGACAAACATTAAACAGTGTACTGCTCTTATTAATTGTTTGTATATACATTGGCTGTGTTTGTATATACAAGATTTCTTCCAAAATATTTGTTCAAACAATGTGTTTGCAATCACAAGATATCTACTTGATTAATGTTTGGAAGTGTACTGCTCTGTTTTGTTGTTCAGATTTGGTGTTCAGTGTGTTTGTATCTACTGTTTTGGTATTTGGTCAGTTAACCTATGAAGATGTGTATTTTCAGTATATGTGTCGTCCGAATGTTAACCTATCAACATGTGTATTGTCAGTATATGTGTCTGACAGTGACTTCGATGATGCCCCTGTTAAAAGAACCCGAAAGTAGATAAAAAATGAAAGGAAGACTACAACAGAAACAAGCCGGAGAGTAGGTAAATTTTACCTACAATACAGATCATCGTTGAAGCTTGTCTACGAGTTGCTTGACACGGTTGTTCTGACAAGAAAACATACTGAATTGCTGCAACTTACGCCATTCTGGCCAATTTTTTATTTAATTTTGAAGAAGAGAGTGATATTGGAGATGATCAAGAAATTGGACGACAACATCGTCGAAATACTGAAGACCTGGAACGAAGAAATAGAGTCTTTCAAAATTAGAGGTGTTGATCTGAAGTTTGATGTTTCGGATGTTAGACTGATTTTTGGACTGAAATGTGGCGAGAAGGCCATCAATTTCTCGTATGGCAAGCTGGAAAGTGAATATTTGGCCAGTATTTGCAAAGACCGGAAGCGATTATCGACAGTTGACATCAAAATTGTAATCAGAGAGTCGGTGCAAAGTGACAACGATGAAGACGTTCGGCATGTTGTGAGTTTGTTGTGCTTGTATCTGCTTGGCACGTGTTTGCTGCCCAACAGTGGACAATCTGTTGCATTTGGCCTTTACAAGTATGTTGAAAATATTGAGCAAATGCACACCTATGCTTGGCATCACGCAATTCATAGCTTGTTGATCACATCAATTCGGCAAAACACCCTACAACCTGAGAAGGTGAAAGGGTGTGTTATTGCATTGCTGGTACGTCAAAGCATAACTCATTTCCATTTTGACACATCCATTTAATCTGAAAATGCAAATTAAATTGAATAATTACTAATAAACTTTTAAATTGTCTAGTATTGGTTTTGCGAGCATGTGAATGTGCTCAAGGAAGATAAGGAGGAAGCATCCCCAAGGTTTGTGAAGTGGGATCTTTCCAAATTGACAAAGGACACACTGAAATTGGCACTGCATAATGGCCCAAATGTCAGGGTTAGTGGATATCTATGTACTGCTTTATATGTTTTTCTGTGTTCATTCTTTGTTCCAGTGTTTACATGTTGTTTGTAGAAATTACACATCTGAACTGCATGCATGCTGTTTATTACATTAGATATTTACTGAAAATACACGTGTAATGAAATGTACTGCATCTTTACTGGATATACACTTCAAAATACACATATGTGCTGAATACATGCTGTTCAGTAGATATCTACTAAACATCATGTATATCTACTTGAAAATACCAATATGTACTGCATACATGTTATTCAGTAGATATCTACTGAACGGCATTGATATGTACTGAAAAATACACATCTTTAATGATATGTACTGCATCTTTACTGGATATCCATTTCAAAATACACATATGTGTTGCATACATGCTGTTCAGTAGATATCTACTGAACAGCATGTATGTGCTGCAAACATGTTGTTCAATAGATATCTACTGAACAACATGGATATCTACTGAAAAATACACATCTTTAATGATATGTACTGCATCTTTACTGGATATCCACTTGAAAATACACATATGTACTGCATACATGTTGTTCAGTAGATATCTACTGAACAGCATGTATGTGCTGCAAATAAGTTGTTCAGTAGATATCTACTGAACAACATGGATATCTACTGAAAAATACACATCTTTAATGATATGTACTGCATCTTTACTGGATATCCACTTCAAAATACACATATGTGCTGCATACATGCATATATATCTGCTGAACAAACGCCATATTGACAGGTTAATCCAAAAACCCCGAAAATGACAAGGACGGAGACAAAAATGATCACACACGCTCATGATTTTAAAAATAAGCGTGCAGGAAAAGGAGAGAAATTTGATCGAAAGAAGGACGATGAAGAAGGATCATGGACTGAGGAAGGTGGACAAGACGAGGACGGGGACGAAGGAGAACCAGAGACTATGGAAACCCTCCACGGTACTCCTTTCAGTCACGGCATTCTGGACAGTCTGACACGGATGACTACGCCTTATTTCACCCCACAAAATCGGACAGCATCGAAAAACAGAGCTAAAGAAGGTGAAATAGGAAAAGAAATTGAGGAACTCCAAGCCAAAATTGAGAGCTTGGAGAGTGAGAATGCAAAACTGAAGAAAAAAAATATCAAACTGAGAGGAAAATATAAGGCAAAAGGAGAGAAAATTACGAAGCTCAAGCTGGAATTGGCTGAGCTGAAAAGGACAAGACATGAGCCAAAAGAAGAAGGTGATGAAAAAATAAAAGAATTGGCAGAACAAATGGCTCGACAGAAGGAGGACATGGACAACCAGTTCAAGAATTTGACGCTACTTTTAGCTCAAAGGGAGAATGACCTCAAACAGACCAAAAACAGTCCTCCTCCAGACCCTGTTGCTGGAGAAGAAGCTGAAAAGCGTGCCGAAGAAATCCACTCAGAGACGGGGCCCAGAGAAGCTGAAGAAACGAAAAAAAAAGAAGAGAAAATTGATAGAAAAACTAGGCCAAAGCTCAATGGTTAAAAGGCTAAAATAGAGAGACCGAGCACAGAAAAAGAAGGAAGACGATTTTGAATATTTAGACATTAGAAAATGCAGAAAGGATAAAGGAACGCATGAAGAAACGGTTGATCTAGACACATATCAGGCCCCAACACAAAAAAAAAAAAAAAAAAAAAAAAAAAAAAAAAAAAAAAAAAAAAAAAAAAACAGGTTGCCAAATTACCGAAGAGGCATCAAAGTGAAGTAGCAACTTCACTATCCGATGAGGATTAGCAAAAGATAACAACCATATTCAAAACCGAAGGGCCGAGGTAACACAAAATTCACATCTTAAAGATATTTTTACATATTCTGGTTGTATAAAAATGCATGAAAGAAATTTTAACCATCTCTTATTAATACACAGCGCAATTTTATACAATGGGGAATATAGTGCTGTATCTCTTCTCGATGTCATTTCACTTCTGAACAGTAGAGAACTAAGCAACTTTGTAGGTGAATATATTAAAAAAATCACACATATGAACTTAAAAAAAAAATGCAAACTAATAATGAAAATTGATTGCAAGTCGTAGATAGCTACACAGAGTTCTTAAGGGACAACAATGCGAAATTAGAAAAAAAAATTGAAAAAGGAGAGAATTGTTGTCGGTGACCGCTCATACTTCATCACAAGCTATTGCTGGGTATGTTTGGGTACATTTATACATCTGTTTTATACGTTTGTGATGTATTGAAAAACAGTACGTCCATTTACTGAATAAATGAACTGAAATCTACAATTTATTCAGTGGATTTGTACTGAATAAATTATACAGGTTTAATTCTTCAATTCTACATTAACTGAAAACAGTATGTGGATATCAACTGAATTCTACAATTTATTCAGTGGATATCTACTGAATAAATTAAATTATTTTATGACTATTAACTAAATTATATATTGTCCCCATCTTTTACAGAATTGGGTAAAGGGCAGGTCGACACTGTCAACTGAAAAAAATTTAAATACCCAAATCACTGAAGCATTGCAGGGCAGCTATCGACACATTCACTTTCCCAAAAACACAACGGATAACGGTCCGAATCATTGGACGCTGCTTGTGTTTGACACAAGTGAGGCAGAATGGAGACACTATAACTCGCTCCAACCAAGAATCGGCACCGGAGATCCATACTTAAAAGACGCAATGTTGATGGTAATAAAACTCATGCTTTGTTTCCATTCCTAACTTAAATGTTACATAATAAAACTTTAATTTAAAATTTTGTTTATTTTGTAGAGAAAATATGTACTTGATATGATCAAAGATCTCCGCGTAGATGGTGAAGAGTTGGCAATACCGCAGACTGAAACTCATCTAACAAGCGTACAGGATAGCCCACAACAAATACTCGGATCGGTAGTATTAACGTCATTACACATTTTTTCATGAAATGTAAAATCTATATATAGACTCAAATGCATGAACTTTGAATGTTAGGTTGGATTGTGGGACAATGGTTTTGTTTATAATGGACCAAACAGCCTAGGGTGTGCCAATTGTGCCATTCGAAAATGAGAAAGCGGTGAAAGAAGCAATGATCAAATATCGAGCAAAAATTGTGAATGCATTTTTGAATGATAAGGCAAAATCATGGACACCTCAAAAGTTTGAGTCAACGAAAAAAAGTGAAAGAGGAGGACACAGTGCTGACCCTACACCATCTTGATGTGGAAACTGTTATTAAGATTGGCTGTTAATCAGTGTGTTTGTATATAATGTACCTGACACATATTTAGTAGATATCATCGTATGTCAAACATTTTACATTGGCAGTGTTTGTATGTACAGAAACAATGTGTTTGTATATATACTGCTCTTATTTAGATTGGCTGTTAGATTGTCTGTTAATCAGTGTGTTTGTCTATATACTACTCTTATTAATTGTTCACATTGGCAGTGTTTGTATGTGCATAAACAGCGTATGTCAAACATTTCAATAACCATTTCAGTAGATATCTACTCATATTTACACATCCTGTTAAAAAATTCAGTAGATACCTGAACAGCCTATTTGAAGAATTTGAGTCGATATCTACTGAAGCTGACACATATTCAGTGGACATCTACTGAAAAATACTAGTATTGGGATCAAAACAAAGCATTTAGCAGAATACATTCTCTATGTGGATACGCATAAATAGTATATTTCGTGCCAAAATAGCCTGTTTGATACAGTTCAATAGATATCTACTGAAGCTGACATATATTCAGTGGATATCTACTGAAACTGAGTGATATCTACTAAATTATACTCAATGGGAAGATCCTCTTGTATTGGGATCAAATCGAAGCATTTGAGACTAGTATTGGGATCAAAACAAAGCATTTAGCAGAATACATTCTCTATGTGGATACACATAAACAGCATATTTCGTGCCAAAACAGCCTGTTTGATACAGTTTAGTAGATATCTACTGAAGCTGACATATATTCAGTGGATATCTACTGAAACTGAGTGATATCTACTGAATTATACTCAATGGGAAGATCCTCTTGTATTGGGATCAAATCGAAGCATTTGAGACTTGTATTGGGATCAAAACAAAGCATTTAGCAGAATACATTCTCTATGTGGATACACATAAACAACATATTTCGTGCCAAAACAGCCTGTTTGATACAGTTCAGTAGATATCTACTGAAGCTGACACATATTCAGTGGATATCTACTGAAACTGAGTGATATCTACTGAATTTTACTCAATGGGAAGATCCTCTTGTATTGGGATCAAATCGAAGCATTTGAGACTAGTATTGGGATCAAAACAAAGCATTTAGCAAAATACATTCTCTATGTGGATACACATAAACAGCATATTTGATGCCTCAACATCCTGTTTGAAACATTTTAGTAGATATCTACTGAAGCTCACACATATTCAGTGGATATCTACTGAAATATACTCAATGGGAAGATCCTCATGTATTGGGATCAAATCGAAGCATTTGAGACTCAATTGGAGAAAATAAAGCATTTAGCAGAATACATTCTCTATGTGGATACACATAAATAGCGTATTTGGTGCCTCAACATCCTGTTTGAAACAGTTCAGTAGATATCTACTGAAGGTCACACATATTCAGTGGATATCTACTGAAACTAAGTGATATCTACTGAATTATACTCAATGGGAAGATCTTCTTGTATTGGGATCAAATCGAAGCATTTGAGACTCAATTGGAGAAAACAAAGCATTTAGCATAATACATTCTCTATGTGGATACACATAAACAGCATATTTGGTGCCTCAACATCCTGTTTGATACAGTTCAGTAGATATCTACTGAAGCTGACACATATTAAGTGGATATCTACTGAAACTGAGTGATATCTTCTGAATTATACTCAATGGGAAGATCCTCTTGTATTGGGATCAAATCGAAGCATTTGAGACTAGTATTGGGATCAAAACAAAGCATTTAGCAGAATACATTCTCTATGTGGATACACATAAACATCATATTTCGTGCCAAAACAACCTGTTTGATACAGTTCAGTAGATATCTACTAAAGCTGACACATATTCAGTGGATATCTACTGAAACTGAGTGATATCTACTGAATATAGTACTTGGGAATATCCTCATATTTAGTGCCTAACAGCCTGTTGGAAACATTTCAGTAGATATCTTCTGAACATAATGATTTGGTACATAAAACAGCATATTTCAAATTTTGTTGACCAAATATATCATGAAAAACGGCATATATTAAAATTTCAGTAGACATCTATTGAAAAAATACATCTTCACCATATATAGCACGTATACAACAACATATATTAAAATTCCAGTACACATCTACTGAAAAAATACATATCGTTGTTGGATATTTTTTCCCAAAAATATACGGCCTTGCAAATATATACATTGCAGCCTTCCAAAAAATATACAGCCTTACAAAAATATACATTGCAACCTTGCAAAAACTATACAGCCTTGCAAAAATATACAGCCTTGCAAAAATATCCATTGCAGCCTTGCAAAAATATACAGCCACACAAAAATATACATTGCAAAAATCTGAAAAAATATACAGTGTGCAACCTATTCTTCAAATTGCAGCCTTGCACGTCTTCCGATTGTGGTTCGCATATTGCTTGCATTGACTACACCGAATTTGCTTTACTTTTTCCCCTTTTGATGCAATCTGCTTCTTCTTTGGACGCCCAGCTGGTCAGCGTGTTTGCGGCGGTAACACAATAGTTGTTGCGCTGTCATAAACTGGTCTTCCAAGGGTAGGGACAGACAAAATACCTTCCAAATACGTACTACGATACAAATCAACACGGAAGAAATCTTCAACATAGTCATACAAATTCCCCCCCGATTTTTGAATGGCGGCGCAAGCATGTGCACACGGGAAACCTTTCAATTGCCATTGGAAACATGAACAAGTACGATTAACAATATCCACTGAGACTGATGGGTGGCAATGCACTTCAAATTTCCCTTCAGAGCATAAACCCACCAACCACGTCCTACCGCTCTCAACATATTCTAATAACTTCTTATCCCAAAACGGGCAAATGACACCAGACATCTTATTCGAAAGAAGTCTTCTACTCGATATGTGGTCCATGAGCTGTACTCTAATCGTATCAATGCATTCCATTATGGGGAGGTGTCGGGCTTTAACAATCCAAGCGTTAAACGATTCGACAAGATTTGAATACATCTCGCCGTATCGTTGTCCAACAAAAAAGGCATTAGCCCAATTCTCAGGAGGTAACTCATTCAAGAATGAAATAACCCTTGGCCCGCCTTCAACAATAAGTTTATTTCTATGAATGGCAAACCCCTCAACAGTTGGTGCAAACGCACACTGATCAAGCCTATGAAGCAGATTTTTTTCCAGCACATTATCCCTCCCACTTAGTTTATCTCTTAGGTTACACTTCAAATGATGTAAGCAAAATGCATGGGGGGAGTTCGGGAAGACAGTACGTACAGCTTGAATCAAACCTGGTTGTCGATCCGAAATGAATGTAATGCACCGCTCATCAGAAACAATAATCGACAATTGTTGTGCAAACCACATCTAATTGTCGTCGTTCTCCGCATTGACAATAGCAAAAGCCAATGGAAACATTCCTGAACATGTAAAAAATCAGAATACAGCTTGTTTGGTGCCTAAACAAAGCATTTACCAGAATACATTCTCTATGTGGATACACATAAACAGCATATTTGGTGCCTAAACATCCTGTTTGAAACAGTTCAGTAGATATCTACTGAATCTGACACATATTCAGTGGATATCTACTGAAATATACTCAATGGGAAGATCCTCATGTATTGGGATCAAATCAAAGCATTTGAGACTCAATTGGAGAAAACAAAGCATTTACCAGAATACATTTCTATGTGGATACACATAAACAACATATTTGATGCCAAAACACCCTGTTTGAAACATTTCAGTAGATATCTACTGAAACTAAGTGATATCTACTAAAATATACTCAATGGGAAGATCCTCATGTATTGGGATCAGATCGAAGCATTTGAGACTCAATTGGAGAAAACAAAGCATTTACCAGAATACATTCTCTATGTGCATACACATAAACATCATATTTGGTGCCTAAACATCCTGTTTGAAACAGTTCAGTAGATATCTACTGAAATATACTCAATGGGAAGATCCTCATGTATTGGGATCAAATCAAAGCATTTGAGACTCAATTGGAGAAAACAAAGGATTTACCAGAACATTTAAAAATCAGAAAACATTCAAGCTGAAAACACAATAAACATCATTAAAAATAGAAACAAAAGCTGCAACCGAAAAATAAAACGTAATATAACCTTCATTCCCGTCCTTCGCAGACGCAGCAAGCAACGTTCTCTTATACCGACTCTTGAGGAATGTTCCGTCCATAAACAACATAGGCCGGCAAAACTTGAAGCCTTCAATACACGCATTAAAGGACACAAAAATTCTCTTAAAATGACCAAACTCTTGGTCATACTCCAAAGAAAAGTGGCTGCCTGGGTTTGTCAACTGGCAAACACTAATATACCACCTCAATAAGTCGTATGATGCCATATAATCACCATATAATAAATTCCGAGCCTTCTCTACCCCTAGCCATGCATGATTGTATGTTATTTCTAATCCATACGTGTTCTTGAAATCAGAAACAACATCAACAGGACGTTTTAGTGGATTTCCACAAATCTCAACTGTCAACTCACTTGCAATGACATCGGAACTCATCCTTTCATTTTTGCATAACCGAAATGATGCACCACAAGTATGTACGTTATCCAACTTTCTAATTACAAAAATCCCAGTAACAGTGTCAGCTCTAGCATGGACATTCCACTTACAGGAAGTCAAATCCCTATGACAGCATGCAGTAGTGACTCGAACGCTGTCATTCTTCAAATAATCGAAATGAAACCCAACCTCAATTGAATACTTAACTAGATCACTACGAAATTGATCTGCTCCCCCATCAAATTGTTGACCCACCTCTCTAATAAGGGTGGACCACGACTTAGAAAGGTGATTTGTCGTATGGTTGACACAATAAGACCCAAGAAAATCTATCGCTTCATCATGTGGGGGGGTGTGACGTCTCTCATCATCTTCTCCCCCGTCTCTACAACTTTCATCGATAATCTCTTTCACAACAACGTTCAAGTATCCCAAATTTAACAACTTCACTATATCTAATAAAGCTGAAAAGTCTTTTTGATCATTCAAAATATAGTTTGACTGTCCCACGATTGAATATGATATGCGCAATGAGTTACGTTGCAACACATTCCATTGCTCAATCAACTTATCAACTAACACATCATATGTATATCTTTCATCATCAATTTTTATCAAACACGTTTCCTCCCCATACGTACACACCATGATTAATCCTCCCATTGTCAAAAACAAAACTGCAAATTCATAAAATAAAAACATAATATTACATTCAGTAATAACATCTATTCAAAAAATGTATTTGTATACAAACAGCATAATTCGAAATGTAAGTAGATATCTACTGAGAAATACACATCCTTAGTGGATATCTTCTGAACAGAACCTCAGTTGACAAACATGAAACAGTGGCAGATTATTTATTTATGATTTCGGTTGACAAACAATAAACATGAAACTTAGTTTATCTACTGCGAACAGAACAGAACCCCATGCATAAACTAAACAGAACCCCATGCATAAACTGCAAATAAACTGCAAATAAAATGTGGCACAAAAAATAGAAACGAATAACAGAAACAAAGAAATGTGGAATCCGAACACTGAAGAGGTAGAAACGAATAACAGAAACGAAACGAGTAGAATCCGAACACTCACCAGGGCAATCCGAAGTCGAAAATCACTCAGCTAATCAAAGAAATCAACCCTCCGAATTCGTAGTGGAAAGGCAATCCGAAGTCGAAGAATTGCAATCCGAACTCAAAAATTTTGTTACAGAGCTCAGTAGAATCCGAACACTCACCAGGGCAATCCGAAGTCAAAAATCACTCAGCCAATCAAAGAAATCAACCCTCTGAATTCGTAGTGGAAAGGCAATTCGAAGTCGAAGAATTACAATCCGAACTCGAAAATTTTGTTACAGAGCTCATATACATCTGTGTACTCAAAACCTCAATTTGTATACATATGAAGGGCAAAAATGTGATTATCAACTTCAAAAATCTGGCGCGAAAATTGTTTACATGGCTGGCCCCTATTTCTAAAATGATTTCCCTACTGACTGTTCTTCGTACTGACTGCGTTTTTTCCATGTAGGAACTGACTGTTCTATAGGGGATTACTTCTCTGAATTGATTGTTCTATATGAAATATGGGGTAAGGGCAAAAATGGAAACAAAATTTCATGGCCAAGTCAGTAAAACACTTTTGGAGGCAAAAGACTTGAACTTGGGAGTTTTCACATGAAAGGGATTTTGGTGGGATCTAAAAAGTTATCTCAACTCAAAATGGGACTTTTGGAAGAAAAATCCTAAAAAATAAATAGTACTTTTCGTCCGAAATAGACCCAATTAAATTTTCTACACAAACTTGGTCTTTTTGGGCCTTTTGGGGGCGTTTCGCTCTGAAGGTCGTTTCCACCCTAAATGGTGGTGTTTTTCGTCCAAAACGGACACAATTGTTCTTTCCACTAAAAGGTGGCGTTTTTCATCCAGAAGGGACAAAGTTGATTTTTAGGTTAAACTTGGACTTTTGGGAAATTTTTGGGTTGTTCCGCTCTGAAGTTCGTTTCCACCCTAAAAGGTGGTGTTTTTCGTCCAAAATGGACACAATTATTTTTTCCACTCAAAGTTGGTCTTTTTGGACCATTTGGGGGTGTTTTCTCGGAAGATCGTTCCCAACCAAGAAAGTGGTGTTTTTCGTCCAAAACGGACACAATTGATTTTCAGGTCGAACTTGGACTTTTCGGGCCTTTTTGGGACGTTTCGCTCAGAAGGTCGTTTCAACCCTGAAAGGTGGTGTTTTTCATCTAAAATGAATACAATTGATTTTTCTACTCGAACTTGGTGTTTTTGTGTGCCTTATGGTGGGGTTTTGCTAAAAATGTCGTTTCCACCAAAAATAGTGTTGTTCTTCATCCAAAACGGACGCAATTGATTTTCTAGTCAAACTTGGTCTTTTTTTGCCTTGTGGGTTTGTTTTCGCTCCGTAAGCAATTCCACATAAAAAAAAGTAGTATTTTTCGTCCGAAATAGACCTAGTTAAAATTTTTACACAAACTTGGTCTTTTTGGGCCTTTTGGGGTCGTTTCGCTCCGAAGGTCATTTCCTTCCTAAAAGTGGGTGTTTTTCATCCATAAGGGACAAAGTTGATTTTTAGGTCAAACTTGGACTTTTCAGGAATTCTGGTGGTGTTTCGCTCAGAAGGTCGTTTCCACCCGTAAAGGCGGTATTTTTCGTCGAAAACGGATGCAATTGATTTTTCTACTCGAACTTGGTGTTTCTGGTCCTTTTGGTGGCATTTTGCTAAAAATGTCGTTTCCACCCAAAATAGTGGTGTTTTTCTTCCAAAATGGACGCAATTGATTTTCTGGTCAAATTTGGTCTTTTTTGGCCTTTCGGACTTTTTTTTGCCCTGTAAGCAATTCCACATAAAAACAAAATTGGTATTTTTCGTCCTAAATAGACCTTATTAAATTTTTTACACGAACTTAGTCTTTTTCAGCCTTTTGGGGTTGTTTTGCTCCGAAAGTCATTTCCTTCCTAAAAGTGGGCGTTTTTCATCCATAAGGGGCAAAGTTGATTTTCAGGTCAAACTTGGACTTTTCGGGTCTTTTGGGGGCGTTTTTCTCAGAAGGTCGTTTCAACCCTGAAAAGTGGTGTTTTTCGTCTAAAACAGATACAATTGATTTTTCTACTCGAACTTGGTGTTTTTGGGCCTTTTGGTGGCGTTTTGCTAAAAATGTCATTTCTACCCAAAAAAAATGGTATTTTTCTTCCATAACGGACGCAGTTGATTTTCTGGTCAAACTTGGTCTTTTTTAACCTTTTGGGCTTGTTTTTGCTCGGTAAGCCATTCCACATAAAAAAAATGGTATTTTTTGTTCGAAACGGACCCAGTTAAATTTTCTACACAAACTTTGACTTTTTGGGCCTTTTGGGGTCATTTCGTTCAGAAGGTCGTTTCCTCCGTAAAAGTCGGCATTTTTCGTTCAAAAGGGACAAAGTTGATATTTAGGTCAAACTTGGACTTTTTAGGAATTTTGAGGATGTTTCGCTCAGAAGGTTGTTTCCACCCTAAATGGCAGTGTTTTTCGCCCAAAATGGATGCAATTGATTTTTCTACTCGAATTAGGTGTTTTAGGGCCTTTTTGTGGCATTTTGCTCAGAAAGTCGTTTCCACCCAAAAAAGTGATGTTTTTTGTCCAAAACGTACGCAAATGATTTTCTGGTCAAACTTAGTCTTTTTTGCTTTTTGGGTTTTTTTTTTTGCTCCGTAAGCTGTTCCACATAAAAAAATGGTATTTTTCGTCCGAAACTGACCCAGTTAAATTTTCTACCCAAACTTTGTCTTTTTGGGCATTTTGGGGGCATTTTGCTCAGAATGTCGTTTCCTTCCTAAAAGATTTCATTTTTTGTCCAAAAGGGACAAAGTTGATTTTCAGGTCAAACTTGGACTTTTCAGGAATTTTGCAAGTGTTTTGCCCAAAAAGTCTTTTTGGGCCTTTTGGGGGCGTTGTGCTCAGAATGTCGTTTCCTTCCAAAAAGGTGGCGTTTTTCGTCCAAAAGGGATAGAGTTTATTTTCAAGAATAACTTGGACTTTTCAGGAGTTTTGGGGGTGTTTCGCCCTGAAGGTTGTTTCCACCCTAAAAGGTGGTGTTTTACGTCCAAAAGGGAGACAATTGATTTTTTCACTCAAACCTGGTCTTTTTGGGCCATTTGGTGGTGTTTTTCTCTGAAGGTGGTTCCCAACAAAGAAGGTGGTGTTTTTCGTCCAAAACGGACACAATTGTTGTTTCCACTCAAACTTTGTTTTTTGGGGCCGTTTGGGGGTGTTTTTCTTAGAAGATGGTTCCCAACCGAGATATTGGTGTTTTTCGTCCAAAACGGACACAATTGATTTTCTGGTCAAAGTTGGACTTTTCGGGCCTTTTAGGGGCGTTTCGCTCATAGGTTCGTTTCAACCCTGAAAGGTGGTGTTTTTCCTCCAAAACAGATAAAATTGATTTTTCTACTCTAACTTGGTGTTTTTGGGTCTTTTGGTGGCGTTTTGCTCAGAATTTTGTTTCCACCCAAAACAATCGCGTTTTTCGTCCAAAACGGTCGCAATTGATTTTCTGGTGAAACTTGATATTTTTTCGCCTTTTGCGCCTGTTTTTGCTCCGTAATCTGTGCCACTTTAAAAAAAGTGGTATTTTTTGTCCTAAACAGACTCAGCTAAATTTTCAACACAAACTTGGTCATTTTGGGCGTTTTGCTCGGAAGGTCGTTTCCTTCCTAAAAGGCGGCATTTTTAGTCCAAAATGGACAGAGTTGATTTTCATGTCAAACTTGGATTCTTCTGGAATTTTGGGGGTGTTTCGCCCTGTAGGTCGTTTACACCCAAAAAGGTGGTGTGTTTCGTCCAAAACGGACACAATTAATTTTTTTAATCGAACTTGGTGTTTTTGAGTGTTTTGGTGGCGTTTTGCTCGGAATGTTGTTTCCACCCAAAAAACTGTGTTTTTCGTCCAAAACGTATGCAATTGATTTTCTAGTGAAACTTGATGATTTTTTACCTTTTGGGCTTATTTTTGCTTCGTAAGTCGTTCCACAAAAAAAAATGTTATTTTCGGTCCGAAACTGACCCAGTTAAATTTTCTACACAAACTTGGGCCTTTTTGGGCCTTTTGGGGGCGTTGTGCTCAGATGTCATTTCCTTCGAAAAAGGTGGCATTTTTCGTCCAAAAGGGACAGAGTTTATTTTCAGGTATAACTTGGACTTTTCAGGAGTTTTGGGGGTGTTTCGTTTCGAAGGTCATTTCTACCCAAAATGGTTGTGTTTTTCATCCAAAAGGGACACAATTGATTTTTTTCACTCAAACTTGGTCTTTTTTGGCCATTTGGTGGTGTTTTTATGTGAAGGTGGTTCCCAACAATGAAGTTGGTGTTTTTCGTCCAAAACGGACACAATTGTTTTTTCCACTCAAACTTTGTTTTTTGAGGCCGTTTTGGGGTGTTTTTCTTTGAAGGTGGTTCCTAACCAAGATATTGGTGTTTTTCGTCCAAAACGGACACACTTGATTTTCTGGTCAAAGTTGGACTTTTCGGGCCTTTTAGGGGCGTTTCGCTCGGAAGGTCTTTTCAACCCTGAAAGCTGGTGTTTTTCCTCCAAAACGGATAAAATTGATTTTTCTACTCTAACTTGGTGTTTTTGGGTCTTTTGGTGGTGTTTTGCTCATAATTTTGTTTCCACCCAAAACAATGGCGTTTTTTGTCCAAAACGGTCGCAATTGATTTTCTGGTGAAACTTGATCTTTTTTTGCCTTTTGCACTTGTTTTTGCTCCGTAAGCTGTGCCAAAAGTGATATTTTTCGTCCTAAACAGACACAGTTAAATTTTCAACACAAACTTGGTCTATTTGGGCGTTTTGAGGGCGTTTTGCTCGGAAGGTCCTTCCTAAAAGGTGGCGTTTTTCGTCCAAAACGGACAGAGTTGATTTCCGGGTTAAACTTGGATTTTTCTGGAATTTTGGGGATGTTTCGCCTCGAAGGTCGTTCCCACCCTAAAAGGTGGTGTTTTTCGTCCAAAACAGACTCAATTGATTTTTTTACTCGAACTTGGTGTTTTCAAGTGGTTTGGTGGCGTTTTGCTTGGAATGTCGTTTCCACCCAAAAAAGTGGTGTTTTTCGTCCAAAACGTACGCCATTGATTTTCTAGTGAAACTAGATATTTCTTTACCTTTTGGGCTTATTTTTGCTTCGTAAGTCGTTGCACATAAAAAAAATGTTATTTTCGGTCCAAAACAGACCCAGTTAAATTTTCTGCACAAACTTGGTCTTTTTGGGCCCTTTGGGGGCGTTGTGCTCAGAATGTCGTTTCCTTCCAAAAAGGTGGCGTTTTTCGTCCAAAAGGGACAGAGTTTATTTTCAGGTATAACTTGGACTTTTCAGGAGTTTTGGGGGTGTTTCGTTTCGAAGGTCATTTCTACCCAAAATGGTTGTGTTTTTCATCCAAAAGGGACACAATTGATTTTTTTTCACTCAAACTTGGTCTTTTTTGGCCATTTGGTGGTGTTTTTATGTGAAGGTGGTTCCCAACAATGAAGTTGGTGTTTTTCGTCCAAAACGGACACAATTGTTTTTTCTACTCAAACTTTGTTTTTTGAGGCCGTTTTGGGGTGTTTTTCTTTGAAGGTGGTTCCTAACCAAGATATTGGTGTTTTTCGTCCAAAACGGACACACTTGATTTTCTGGTCAAAGTTGGAATTTTCGGGCCTTTTAGGGGCGTTTCGCTCGGAAGGTCTTTTCAACCCTGAAAGCTGGTGTTTTTCCTCCAAAACGGATAAAATTGATTTTTCTACTCTAACTTGGTGTTTTTGGGTCTTTTGGTGGTGTTTTGCTCATAATTTTGTTTCCACCCAAAATAATGGCGTTTTTTGTCCAAAACGGTCGCAATTGATTTTCTGGTGAAACTTGATCTTTTTTTGCCTTTTGCGCTTGTTTTTGCTCCGTAAGCTGTGCCACTTTAAAAAAAAGTGATATTTTTCGGCCTAAACAGACACAGTTAAATTTTCAACACAAACTTGGTCTATTTGGGCGTTTTGAGGGCGTTTTGCTCGGAAGGTCCTTCCTAAAAGGTGGCGTTTTTCGTCCAAAACGGACAGAGTTGATTTCCGGGTTAAACTTGGATTTTTCTGGAATTTTGGGGGTGTTTCGCCTCGAAGGTGGTGTTTTTCGTCCAAAACAGACTCAATTGATTTTTTTACTCGAACTTGGTGTTTTCAAGTGGTTTGGTGGCGTTTTGCTTGGAATGTCGTTTCCACCCAAAAAAGTGGTGTTTTTCGTCCAAAACGTACGCCATTGATTTTCTAGTGAAACTAGATATTTCTTTACCTTTTGGGCTTATTTTTGCTTCGTAAGTCGTTGCACATAAAAAAAATGTTATTTTCGGTCCAAAACAGACCCAGTTAAATTTTCTGCACAAACTTGGTCTTTTTGGGCCCTTTGGGGGCGTTGTGCTCAGAATGTCGTTTCCTTCCAAAAAGGTGGCGTTTTTCGTCCAAAAGGGACAGAGTTTATTTTCAGGAATAACTTGGACTTCTCTGGAGTTTTGGGGGTGTTTCACTCAATGGTCGTTTCTACCCAAAATGGTTGTGTTTTTCGTCCAAAAGGGACACAATTGATTTTTCCACTCAAACGTGGTCTTTTTGGGCTATTTGGTGGTGTTTTTCTCTGAAGGTGGTTCCCAACAAAGAAGGGGGTGTTTTTTGTCCCAAACGGACACAATTATTTTTCCACTCAAACTTTGTTTTTTTGGGCCGTTTGGGGGTGTTTTTCTTAGAAGGTGGTTCCCAACCGAGATATTAGTATTTTTCGTCCAAAACGGACACAATTGATTTTTTGGTCAAAGTTGGACTTTTCGGGCCTTTTAGGGGCCTTTCGCTCAGAGGGTCGTTTCAACCCTGAAAGGTAGTGTTTTTCCTCCAAAACGGATAAAATTGATTTTTCTACTCAAACTTGGTATTTTTGGGTCTTTTGGTGGCGTTTTGCTCAGAATTTTGTTTCCACCCAAAACAATGGCGTTTTTCCTCCAAAACGGTTGCAATTGATTTTCTAGTGAAACTTCATCTGTTTTTGCCTTTTTTTGCCCCATAAGCTGTGCCACTTTAAAAAAAGTGGTATTTCTCGTCCTAAACAAACTCAGTTAAATTTTCAACACAAACTTGGTCTTTTTGGGCGTGTTTTGTTCGGAAGGTCGTTTCCTTCCTAAAAGGGGGCATTTTTCGGCCAAAACAAACAGAGTTGATTTTCAGGTCAAACTTGGAGTTTTCTGCAATTTTGGGGGTGTTTCGCCCGAAGGTTGTTTCCACCCTAAAAGGTGGTGTTTTTCGTCTAAAAGGGATACGTTTGATTTTTCCACTCAAACCTGGTCTTTTTGGGCCATTTGGTGGTGTTTTTCTCTGAAGGTGGTTCCCAACAAAGAAGGTGGTGTTTTTCGTCCAAAACGGACACAATTATTTTTTCCACTCAAACTTTGTTTTTTTGGGCCGTTTGGGGGTGTTTTTCTTAGAAGGTGTTTCTCAACCAAGATATTAGGGTTTTTCTCAGAAGGTCGTTTCAACCCTGAAAGGTGGTGTGGTTCCTCCAAAACGGATAAATTTGATTTTTCTACTCTAACTTGGTGTTTTTTGGTCTTTTGGTGGCGTTTTGCTCTGAATTTTGTCTCTACCCAAAACAATGGCGTTTTTCGTCCAAAACGGTCCCAAATGATTTTATGGGGAAACTTGATATGTTTTTGCCTTTTGCGCCTGTTTTTGCTCCGTAAGCTGTGCCACTTAAAAAAAAGTGGTATTTTTCGTGCTAAACAAACTCAGTTAAATTTTCAACAAAAATTTGGTCTTTTTGGGCATTTTGGGGGCGTTTCCCCCTGAAGGTCGTTTTCACCCTAAAAAGTTCGTGTTTTTCATCCAAAACGGACACAATTGATTTTTTTACTCGAACTTGGTGTTTTTGAGTGTTTTGGTGGCGCTTTGCTCGGAATGTCGTTTCCACCCAAAAAATGTGGTGTTTTTCGTCCAAAACGTACGCAATTGATTTTCTATTGAAACTTGATATTTTTTTTACCTTTTGGGATTATTTTTGCTTCGTAAGTCCTTCCACAAAAAAAAATGTTATTTTCAGTCCGAAACAGACCCATTTAAATTTTCTACACAAACCTGGTCTTTTTTGGCCTTTTGGGGGCGTTGTGCTCAGAATGTCGTTTCCTTCCAAAAAGGTGGCGTTCTTCGTCTAAAAGGGACAGAGTTTATTTTCAGGAATAACTTGGACTTTTCAGGAGTTTTGGGGGTGTTTCGCCCTAAAGGTTGTTTCCACCCTAAAAGGTGGTGTTTTACGTCCAAAAGGGAGACAAATGATTTTTTCACTCAAACCTGGTCTTTTTGGGCCATTTGGTGGTGTTTTTCTCTGAAGGTGGTTCCCAACAAAGAAGGTGGTGTTTTTCGTCCAAAACGGACACAATTGTTGTTTCCACTCAAACTTTGTTTTTTTGGGGCCGTTTGGGGGTGTTTTTCTTAGAAGGTGGTTCCCAACCGAGATATTGGTGTTTTTCGTCCAAAACGGACACAATTGATTTTCTGGTCAAAGTTGGACTTTTCGGGCCTTTTACGGGCGTTTCGCTCATAGGGTCGTTTCAACCCTGAAAGGTGGTGTTTTTCCTCCAAAACAGATAAAATTGATTTTTCTACTCTAACTTGGTGTGTTTGGGTCTTTCGGTGGCGTTTTGCTCAGAATTTTGTTTCCACCCAAAACAATCGCGTTTTTCGTCCAAAACAGTCGCCATTGATTTTCTGGTGAAACTTGATCTTTTTTTGCCTTTTGCGCCTACTTTTTGCTCCGTAAGCTGTGTCTCTTTAAAAGAAGTGGTATTTTTCGTCCTAAACAGACTCAGTTAAATTTTCAACACAAACTTGGTCTTTTTGGGTGTTTTGGGGGTGTTTTGCTCGGAAGGTCGTTTCCTACCTAAAAGGTGGCGTTTTTCGTCCAAAACAAACAGAGTTGATTTTCAGGTCAAACTTTGGAATTTTGGGGGTGTTTCGCCCTGAAGGTTGTTTCCACCCTAAAAGGTGGTGTTTTTCGTTCAAAAGGGAGACAATTGATTTTTTCACTCAAACCTGGTCTTTTTGGGCCATTTGGTGGTGTTTTTCTCTGTAGGTGGTTCCCAACAAAAAAGGTGGTGTTTTTCGTCCAAAACGGACACAATTGTTATTTCCACTCAAACTTTGTTTTTTTGGGCCGTTTGGGGGTGTTTTTCTTAGAAGGAGGTTCACAACCGAGATATTGGTGTTTTTCCTCCAAAACGGACACAATTGATTTTCTGGTCAAAGTTGGACTTTTAGGGCCTTTTAGGGGCCTTTCGCTCAGAGGGTCGTTTCAACCGTGAAAGGTGGTGTTTTCCCTCCAAAACAGATAAAATTGATTTTTCTACTCTAACTTGGTGTTTTTGGGTCTTTTGGTGGCGTTTTGCTCAGAATTTTGTTTCCACTCAAAACAATAGCGATTTTCGTCCAAAATAGTCGCCATTGATTTTCTAGTGAAACTTGATCTTTTTTTGCCTGTTGCGCCTGTTTTTGCTCCGTAAGCTGTGTCTCTTTAAAAGAAGTGGTATTTTTCGTCCTAAACAGACTCAGTTAAATTTTTAACACAAACTTGGTCTTTTTGGGCGTTTTTGGGGTGTTTGGCTCGGAAGGTTATTTCCTTCCTAAAAGGTGGCGTTGTTCGTCCAAAATGGACAGAGTTGATTTTCAGGTCAAACTTGGATTTTTTTGGAATTTTGGGGGTGTTTCACCCTGAAGGTCGTTTCCACCCTAAAAGGTGGTGTTCTACGTCCAAAACTGATACAATTGATATTTTCACTCGAACTTGGTCTTTTTGAGTGTTTTGGGGGCGTTGTGCTCAGAATGTCGTTTCCTTCCAAAAAGGTGGCGTTTTTCGTCCAAAAGGGACAGAGTTTATTTTTAGGAATAACTTGGACTTCTCTGGAGTTTTGGGGGTGTTTCGCTCAGAAGGTCGTTTCTACCCAAAATGGTTGTATTTTTCGTCCAAAAGGGACACGATTGATTTTTCTACTCAAACCTGGTCTTTTTGGGCCGTTTGGGGGCGTTTTTCTTAGAAGGTGGTTCCCAACCGAGATACTGGTGTTTTTTTGTCGAAAACGGACACAATTGATTTTCTAGTCAAAGTTGGACTTTTCGGGCCTTTTAGTGGCGTTTCGCTCAGAGGGTCGTTTCAACCCTGAAAGGTGGTGTTTTTCCTCCAAAACGGATAAAATTGTTTTTTCTACTCTAACTTGGTGGTTTTGGGTCTTTTGGTGGCGTTTTCCCTAGAATTTTGTTTCCAACCAAAACAATGGCTTTTTTCGTCCAAAACGGTCGCAATTGATTTTCAGGTGAAACTTGATCTTTTTTTGCCTTTTGCGCCTGTTTTTGCTCCGTAAGCTGTGCCACTTTAAAAAAAGTGGTATTTTTCGTCGTAAACAAACTCAGTTAAATTCTCAACACAAACTTGGTCTTTTTGGGCGTTTTGCTCGAAAGGTCGTTTCCTTCCTAAAAGGTGGCGATTTTCGTCTAAAACGGACAGAGTTGATTTTCTGGTCGAACATGGATTTTTCTGGAATTTTGGGGGTGTTTCGCCCAGAAGGTCGTTTCCACCCTAAAAGGTGGTGTTTTTCGTCCAAAACGGACACAATTGATTTTTTTACTCGAACATGGTATTTTTGAATGTTTTAGTGGCGTTTTGCTCGGAATGTCGTTTCCACCCAAAAAAGTGGTGTTTTCATCCAAAACGTACGCAATCGATTTTCTTGTGAAACTGGATATTTTTTTTTTACCTTCACAAAAAAAAATGTTATTTTCAGTCCGAAACAGACCCATTTAAATTTTCTACACAAACTTGGTGTTTTTGGGCCTTTTGGGGGCGTTGTACTCAGAATGTCGTTTCCTTCCAAAAAGGTGGCATTTTTCGTCCAAAAGGGACAGAGTTTATTTTCAGGAATAACTTGGACTTTTTAGGAGTTTTGGGGGTGTTTCGCTCAGATGGTTGTTTCTACCCAAAATGGTTGTGTTTTTCGTCCAAAAGGGACACAATTGATTTTTCCACTCAAACTTGGTCTTTTCTGGCCATTTGGTGGTGTTTTTCTCTGAAGGTGGTTCCCAACAAAGAAGGTGGTATTTTTCGTCCAAAACGGACACAATTGTTGTTTCCAGTCAGACTTTGTTTTTTGGGGCCGTTTGGGGGTGTTTTTCTTAGAAGGTGGTTCCCAACCAAGATATTGGTGTTTTCCGTCCAAAACAGACACAATTGATTTTCTGGTGAAAGTTAGACTTTTCGGGCCTTTTAGGGGCGTTTCGCTCAGAAGGTCGTTTCAACCCTGAAAGGTGGTGTTTTTCCTCCAAAACGGATAAAATTGATTTTTCTACTCTAACTTGGTGTTTTTGGGTCTTTTGGTGGCGTTTTCCCCAGAATTTTGTTTCCAACCAAAACAATGGCGTTTTTTGTCCAAAACGGTCGCAATTGATTTTCTGGTGAAACTTGATCTTTTTTTACCTTTTGCGCCTATTTTTGCCCTGTAAGCTGTGCCACTTTAAAAAAAGTGGTATTTTTCGTCCTAAACAAACTCAGTTAAATTTTCAACACAAACTTGGTCTTTTTGGGCGTTTTGGGGGAGTTTTGCTCGGAAGGTCGTTTTCTTCCTAAAAGGTGGCATTTTTCGTCCAAAATGAACAGAGTTGATTTTCAGGTCAAACTTTGGAATTTTGGGGGTGTTTCGCCCTGAAGGTTGTTTCCACCCTAAAAGGTGGTGTTTTTCGTCCAAAAGGGAGACAATTGATTTTTTCACTCAAACCTGGTCTTTTTGGGCCATTTGGTGGTGTTTTTCTCTGAAGGTGGTTCCCAACAAAGAAGGTGTTGTTTTTCGTCCAAAACGGACATAATGGTTTTTTCCACTCAAACTTCGTTTTTTTGGGCCGTTTGGGGGCGTTTTTCTTAGAAGGTGGTTCCCAACCGAGATACTGGTGTTTTTTGTCGAAAACGGACACAATTGATTTTCTAGTCAAAGTTGGACTTTTCGGGCCTTTTAGTGGCGTTTCGCTCAGAGGGTCGTTTCAACCCTGAAAGGTGGTGTTTTTCCTCCAAAACGGATAAAATTGTTTTTTCTACTCTAACTTGGTGTTTTTGGGTCTTTTGGTGGCGTTTTCCCTAGAATTTTGTTTCCAACCAAAACAATGGCTTTTTTCGTCCAAAACGGTCGCAATTGATTTTCAGGTGAAACTTGATCTTTTTTTGCCTTTTGCGCCTGTTTTTGCTCCGTAAGCTGTGCCACTTTAAAAAAAGTGGTATTTTTCGTCGTAAACAAACTCAGTTAAATTCTCAACACAAACTTGGTCTTTTTGGGCGTTTTGCTCGAAAGGTCGTTTCCTTCCTAAAAGGTGGCGATTTTCGTCCAAAACGGACAGAGTTGATTTTCTGGTCGAACATGGATTTTTCTGGAATTTTGGGGGTGTTTCGCCCAGAAGGTCATTTCCACCCTAAAAGGTGGTGTTTTTCGTCCAAAACGGACACAATTGATTTTTTTACTCGAACATGGTATTTTTGAATGTTTTAGTGGCGTTTTGCTCGGAATGTCGTTTCCACCCAAAAAGGTGGTGTTTTCATCCAAAACGTACGCAATCGATTTTCTTGTGAAACTGGATATTTTTTTTTTACCTTCACAAAAAAAAAATGTTATTTTCAGTCCGAAACAGACCCATTTAAATTTTCTACACAAACTTGGTGTTTTTGGGCCTTTTGGGGGCGTTGTACTCAGAATGTCGTTTCCTTCCAAAAAGGTGGCATTTTTCGTCCAAAAGGGACAGAGTTTATTTTCAGGAATAACTTGGACTTTTTAGGAGTTTTGGGGGTGTTTCGCTCAGATGGTTGTTTCTACCCAAAATGGTTGTGTTTTTCGTCCAAAAGGGACACAATTGATTTTTCCACTCAAACTTGGTCTTTTCTGGCCATTTGGTGGTGTTTTTCTCTGAAGGTGGTTCCCAACAAAGAAGGTGGTATTTTTCGTCCAAAACGGACACAATTGTTGTTTCCAGTCAGACTTTGTTTTTTGGGGCCGTTTGGGGGTGTTTTTCTTAGAAGGTGGTTCCCAACCAAGATATTGGTGTTTTCCGTCCAAAACAGACACAATTGATTTTCTGGTGAAAGTTAGACTTTTCGGGCCTTTTAGGGGCGTTTCGCTCAGAAGGTCGTTTCAACCCTGAAAGGTGGTGTTTTTCCTCCAAAACGGATAAAATTGATTTTTCTACTCTAACTTGGTGTTTTTGGGTCTTTTGGTGGCGTTTTCCCCAGAATTTTGTTTCCAACCAAAACAATGGCGTTTTTTGTCCAAAACGGTCGCAATTGATTTTCTGGTGAAACTTGATCTTTTTTTACCTTTTGCGCCTGTTTTTGCCCTGTAAGCTGTGCCACTTTAAAAAAAGTGGTATTTTTCGTCCTAAACAAACTCAGTTAAATTTTCAACACAAACTTGGTCTTTTTGGGCGTTTTGGGGGAGTTTTGCTCGGAAGGTCGTTTTCTTCCTAAAAGGTGGCATTTTTCGTCCAAAATGAACAGAGTTGATTTTCAGGTCAAACTTTGGAATTTTGGGGGTGTTTCGCCCTGAAGGTTGTTTCCACCCTAAAAGGTGGTGTTTTTCGTCCAAAAGGGAGACAATTGATTTTTTCACTCAAACCTGGTCTTTTTGGGCCATTTGGTGGTGTTTTTCTCTGAAGGTGGTTCCCAACAAAGAAGGTGTTGTTTTTCGTCCAAAACGGACACAATTGTTGTTTCCACTCAAACTTTGTTTTTTGGGGCCGTTTGGGGGTGTTTTTCTTAGAAGGTGGTTCCAACCCGAGATATTGGTGTTTTTCGTCCAAAACGGACACAATTAATTTTCTGGTCAAAGTTGGACTTTTCGGGCCTTTTAGAGGCGTTTCGCTCATAGGGTCGTTTCAACCCTGAAAGGTGGTGTTTTTCCTCCAAAACAGATAAAATTGATTTTTCTACTCTAACTTGGCGTTTTTGGGTCTTTTGGTGGCGTTTTGCTCAGAATTTTTGTTTCCACCCAAAACAATGGCGATTTTTCTCCAAAACGGTCGCAATTGATTTCCTAGTGAAACTTGATCTTTTTTTACCTTTTGCGCCTGTTTTTGCCCCGTAAGCTGTGCCACTTTAAAAAAAAATGGTATTTTTCGTCCTAAACAAACTCAGTTAAATTCTCAACACAAACTTGGTCTTTTTGGGCGTTTTAGGGGTGTTTTGCTCGAAATCTCGTTTCCTACCTAAAAGGTGGCGTTTTTCGTCCAAAACGAACAGAGTTGATTTTCATGTCAAACTTTGGAATTTTGGGGGTGTTTCGCCCTGAAGGTTGTTTCCACCCTAAAAGGTGGTGTTTTTCGTCCAAAAGGGAGACAATTGATTTTTCCACTCAAACCTGGTCTTTTTGGGCCATTTGGTGGTGTTGTTCTCTGAAGGTGGTTCCAAAACGGACACAATTGTTTTTTCCACTCAAACTTTATTTTTTGGGCCCGTTTGGGGGTGTTGTTCTTAGAAGGTGGTTCCCAACCAAGATATTGGGGTTTTTCGTCCAAAACGGACACAATTGATTTTCTGGTCAAAGTTGGACCTTCCGGGCCTATTAGGGGCGTTTTGTTCTGAAGGTCGTTTCAACCCTGAAAGGAGTGTTTCCTCCAAAACGGATAAAATTGATTTTTCTACTCTAACTTGGTGTTTTTGGGTCTTTTGGTGGCGTATTGCTCTGAATTTTGTCTCTACCCAAAACAATGGCGTTTTTCGTCCAAAACGGTCGCAAATGATTTTTTGGTGAAACTTGATCTGTTTTTGCCTTTTGCGCCTGTTTTTGCTTCGTAAGCTGTACCACTTTAAAGAAAAGTGGTATTTTTCGTCCTAAACAGACTCAGTTAGATTTTCAACACAAATTTGGTC
Organism: Eucommia ulmoides; assembly: GCA_016647705.1. NCBI lineage: Eukaryota > Viridiplantae > Streptophyta > Magnoliopsida > Garryales > Eucommiaceae > Eucommia > Eucommia ulmoides. The sequence goes on along the minus strand of CM028338.1, from coordinate 15,867,980 downwards.
TTTTTGGACGTTTTGGGGGCGTTTCCCCCTGAAGGTCGTTTCCACCAAAAAAATGTGGTGTTTTTCGTCCAAAACGTACGCAATTGATTTTCGATTGAAACTTTATTTTTTTTTACCTTTTGGGCTTATTTTTGCTTCGTAAGTCGTTCCACATAAAAAAAAATGATATTTTCTTTCCGAAACTGACCCATTTAAATTTTCTACGCAAACTTGCTCTTTTTGGGCATTTTGGGGGCGTTGTGCTCAGAATGTCGTGTCCTTCCAGAAAGGTGGCTTTTTTCGTCCAAAAGGGACAGAGTTTATTTTCAGGAATAACTTGGACTTTTCAGGAGTTTTGGGGGTGTTTTGCTCAAATGGTTGTGTTTTTCCACTCAAACTTGGTCTTTTTGGGCCATTTGGTGGTGTTTTTCTCTGAAGGTGGTTCCCAACAAAGAAGGTGGTGTTTTTCATCCAAAACGGGCACAAGTGTTTTTTCCACAAAAACTTTGTTTTTTTGGGCCGTTTGGGGGTGTTTTTCTTAGACGGAGGTTCCCAACCGAGATATTGGTGTTTTTCGTCCAAAACGGACACAATTGATTTTCTGGTCAAAGTTGGTCTTTTAGGGCCTTTTAGGGGCCTTTCGCTCAGAGATTCGTTTCAACCCTGAAAGGTGGTGTTTTCCCTCCAAAACAGATAAAATTGATTTTTCTACTCTAACTTGGTGTTTTTGGGTCTTTTGGTGGCGTTTTGCTCGGAATTTTGTTTCTACCCAAAACAAAGGCCTTTTTCCTCCAAAATGGTTGCAATTGATTTTCTAGTGAAACTTGATCTTGTTTTACCTTTTGCGCCTGTTTTTGCCCCGTAAGCTGTGCCACTTTAAAAAAAGTGGTATTTTTCGTCCTAAACAAACTCAGTTAAATTTTCAGCGCAAACTTGGTCTTTTTGGGCGTTTAGGGGGTGTTTTGCTCGGAAGGTCGTTTTCTTCCTAAAAGGTGGCATTTTTCGTCCAAAATGAACAGAGTTGATTTTCAGGTCAAACTTTGGAATTTTGGGGGTGTTTCGCCCCGATGGTTGTTTCCACCCTAAAAGGTGGTGTTTTTCGTCCAAAAGGGAGACAATTGATTTTTTCACTCAAACCTGGTCTTTTTGGCCATTTGGTGGTGTTTTTCTCTGAAGGTGGTTCCCAACAAAGAAGGTGGTGTTTTTCGTCCAAAACGGACACAATTGTTGTTTCCACTCAAACTTTGTTTTTTGGGGCCGTTTGGGGGTGTTTTTCTTAGAAGGTGGTTCCAACCCGAGATATTGGTGTTTTTCGTCCAAAACGGACACAATTGATTTTCTGGTCAAAGTTGGACTTTTCGGGCCTTTTAGAGGCGTTTCGCTCATAGGGTCGTTTCAACCCTGAAAGGTGGTGTTTTTCCTCCAAAACAGATAAAATTGATTTTTCTACTCTAACTTGGCGTTTTTGGGTCTTTTGGTGGCGTTTTCCCCAGAATTTTGTTTCCAACCAAAACAATGGCGTTTTTTGTCCAAAACGGTCGCAATTGATTTTCTGGTGAAACAATCTTTTTTTACCTTTTGCGCCTGTTTTTGCCCCGTAAGCTGTGCCACTTTAAAAAAAGTGGTATTTTTCGTCGTAAACAAACTCAGTTAAATTCTCAACACAAACTTAGTCTTTTTGGGCGTTTTAGGGGTGTTTTGCTCGAAATCTCGTTTCCTACCTAAAAGGTGGCGTTTTTCGTCCAAAACGAACAGAGTTGATTTTCATGTCAAACTTTGGAATTTTGGGGGTGTTTCGCCCTGAAGGTTGTTTCCACCCTAAAAGGTGGTGTTTTTCGTCCAAAAGGGAGACAATTGATTTTTCCACTCAAACCTGGTCTTTTTGGCCCATTTGGTGGTGTTTTTCTCTGAAGGTGGTTCCCAACAAAGAAGGTTGTGTTTTTCGTCCAAAACAGACACAATTGTTTTTTGGACTCAAACTTTGTTTTTTGGGGCCGTTTGGGGGTGTTTTTCTTAGAAGGTGGTTCCCAACCAAGATATTGGGGTTTTTCGTCCAAAACGGACACAATTGATTTTCTGGCCAAAGTTGGACCTTCCGGGGCCTTTTAGGGGCGTTTTGCTCAGAAGGTCGTTTCAACCCTGAAAGGTGGTGTGTTTCCTCCAAAACGGATAAAATTGATTTTTCTACTCTAACTTGGTGTTTTTGTGTCTTTTGGTGGCGTTTTGCTCTAAATTTTGTCTCTACCCAAAACAATGGCGTTTTTCGTCCAAAACGGTCGCAAATGATTTTTGCTTCCTAAACATACTCAGTTAAATTTTCAACACAAATTTGGTCTTTTTGGGCGTTTTGGGGGCGTTTCCCCCTGAAGGTCGTTTCCACCCTAAAAAGATCGTGTTTTTCGTCTAAAACGGACACAATTGATTTTTTTACTCGAGCATGGTGTTTTTGAGTGTTTTGGTGGCGTTTTGCTCGGAATGTCGTTTCCACCAAAAAAATGTGGTGTTTTTCGTCCAAAACGTACGCAATTGATTTTCGATTGAAACATGATATTTTTTTACCTTTTAGGCTTATTTTTGCTTCGTAAGTCGTTCCACATAAAAAAAAATGTTATTTTCAGTCCATAACAGACCCATTTAAATTTTCTACACAAACTTGGTCTTTTTGGGCCTTTTGGGGGCGTTGTGCTCAGAATGTCGTTTCCTTCCAAAAAGGTGGCGTTCTTCGTCCAAAAGGGACAGAGTTTATTTTCAGGAATAACTTGGACTTTTCAGGAATTTTGGGGGTGTTTCGCCCTGAAGGTTGTTTCCACCCTAAAAGGTGGTGTTTTTCGTCCAAAAGGGAGACAATTGATTTTTTCACTCAAACCTGGTCTTTTTGGGCCATTTGGTGGTGTTTTTCTCTGAAGGTGGTTCCCAACAAAGAAGGTGGTGTTTTTCGTCCAAAACGGACACAATTGTTGTTTCCACTCAAACTTTGTTTTTTGAGGCCGTTTGGGGGTGTTTTTCTTAGAAGGAGGTTCCCAACCGAGATATTGGTGTTTTTCGTCCAAAACGGACAAAATTGATTTTTTGGTCAAAGTTGGACCTTCCAGGCCTATTAGGGGCGTTTTGTTCAGAAGGTCGTTTCAACCCTGAAAGGAGTGTTTCCTCCAAAACGGATAAAATTGATTTTTCTACTCTAACTTGGTGTTTTTGGGTCTTTTGGTGGCGTTTTGCTCTGAATTTTGTTTCTACCCAAAACCATGGCGTTTTTCGTCCAAAACGGTCGCAAATGATTTTCTGGTGAAACTTGATCTGTTTTTGCCTTTTGCGCCTGTTTTTGCTTCGTAAGCTGTGCCACTTTAAAAAAAAGTGGTATTTTTCGTCCTAAACAGACTCAGTTAAATTTTCGACACAAATTTGGTCTTTTTGGGCGTTTTGGGGGCGTTTCCCCCTGAAGGTCGTTTCCATAAAAAAAATGTGGTGTTTTTCGTCCAAAATGTACGCAATTGATTTTCGATTGAAACTTGATTTTTTTTTACCTTTTGGGCTTATTTTTGCTTCGTAAGTCGTTCCACATAAAAAAAATGATATTTTCCTTCCAAAACCGACCCATTTAAATTTTCTACGCAAACTTGGTCTTTTTGGGCATTTTGGGGGCGTTGTGCTCAGAATGTCGTTTCCTTCCAAAAAGGTGGCGTTTTTCGTCCAAAAGGGACAGAGTTTATTTTCAGGAATAACTTGGACTTTTCAGGAGTTTTGGGGGTGTTTTGCTCAAATGGTTGTGTTTTTTGTCCAAAAGGGACACAATTGATTTTTCCACTCAAACTTGGTCTTTTTGGGCCATTTGGTGGTGTTTTTCTCTGAAGGTGGTTCCCAACAAAGAAGGTGGTGTTTTTCATCCAAAACGGGCACAAGTGTTTTTTTCCACAAAAACTTTGTTTTTTTGGGCTGTTTGGGGGTGTTTTTCTTAGAAGGTGGTTCCAACCCGAGATATTGGTGTTTTTCGTCCAAAATGGACACAATTGATTTTCTGGTCAAAGTTGGACTTTTCGGGCCTTTTAGAGGCGTTTCGCTCATAGGGTCGTTTCAACCCTGAAAGGTGGTGTTTTTCCTCCAAAACAGATAAAATTGATTTTTCTACTCTAACTTGGCGTTTTTGGGTCTTTTGGTGGCGTTTTGCTCAGAATTTTGTTTCCACCCAAAACAATGGCGATTTTTCTCCAAAACGGTCGCAATTGATTTTCTAGTGAAACTTGATCTTTTTTTACCTTTTGCGCCTATTTTTGCCCCGTAAGCTGTGCCACTTTAAAAAAAGTGGTATTTTTCGTCCTAAACAAACTCAGTTAAATTCTCAACACAAACTTGGTCTTTTTGGGCGTTTTAGGGGTGTTTTGCTCGAAATGTCATTTCCTACCTAAAAGGTGGCGTTTTTCGTCCAAAACGAACAGAGTTGATTTTCATGTCAAACTTTGGAATTTTGGGGGTGTTTCGCCCTGAAGGTTGTTTCCACCCTAAAAGGTGGTGTTTTTCGTCCAAAAGGGAGACAATTGATTTTTCCACTCAAACCTGGTCTTTTTGGGCCATTTGGTGGTGTTGTTCTCTGAAGGTGGTTCCAAAACGGACACAATTGTTTTTTCCACTCAAACTGTATTTTTTGGGGCCGTTTGGGGGTGTTGTTCTTAGAAGGTGGTTCCCAACCAAGATATTGGGGTTTTTCGTCCAAAACGGACACAAGTGTTTTTTCCACAAAAACTTTGTTTTTTTGGGCCGTTTGGGGGTGTTTTTCTTAGACGGAGGTTCCCAACCGAGATATTGGTGTTTTTCGTCCAAAACGGACACAATTGATTTTCTGGTCAAAGTTGGTCTTTTAGGGCCTTTTAGGGGCCTTTCACTCAGAGATTCGTTTCAACCCTGAAAGGTGGTGTTTTCCCTCCAAAACAGATAAAATTGATTTTTCTACTCTAACTTGGTGTTTTTGGGTCTTTTGGTGGCGTTTTCCCCAGAATTTTGTTTCTACCCAAAACGAAGGCCTTTTTCCTCCAAAACGGTTGCAATTGATTTTCTGGTGAAACTTGATCTTGTGTTACCTTTTGCGCCTGTTTTTGCCCTGTAAGCTGTGCCAATTTAAAAAAGAAGGTGTTGTTTTTCGTCCAAAACGGACGTAATGGTTTTTTCCACTCAAACTTCGTTTTTTTGGGCCGTTTGGGGGCGTTTTTCTTAGAAGGTGGTTCCCAACCGAGATACTGGTGTTTTTTGTCGAAAACGGACACAATTGATTTTCTAGTCAAAGTTGGACTTTTCGGGCCTTTTAGTGGCGTTTCGCTCAGAGGGTCGTTTCAACCCTGAAAGGTGGTGTTTTTCCTCCAAAACGGATAAAATTGATTTTTCTACTCTAACTTGGTGTTTTTGGGTCTTTTGGTGGCGTTTTCCCCAGAATTTTGTTTCCAACCAAAACAATGGCTTTTTTCGTCCAAAACGGTCGCAATTGATTTTCTGGTGAAACTTGATCTTTTTTTGCCTTTTGCGCCTGTTTTTGCCCTGTAAGCTGTGCCACTTTAAAAAAAGTGGTATTTTTCGTCCTAAACAAACTCAGTTAAATTTTCAACACAAACTTGGTCTTTTTGGGCGTTTTGGGGGAGTTTTGCTCGGAAGGTCGTTTTCTTCCTAAAAGGTGGCATTTTTCGTCCAAAATGAACAGAGTTGATTTTCAGGTCAAACTTTGGAATTTTGGGGGTGTTTCGCCCTGAAGGTTGTTTCCACCCTAAAAGGTGGTGTTTTTCGTCCAAAAGGGAGACAATTGATTTTTTCACTCAAACCTGGTCTTTTTGGGCCATTTGGTGGTGTTTTTCTCTGAAGGTGGTTCCCAACAAAGAAGGTGTTGTTTTTCGTCCAAAACGGACGTAATGGTTTTTTCCACTCAAACTTCGTTTTTTTGGGCCGTTTGGGGGCGTTTTTCTTAGAAGGTGGTTCCCAACCGAGATACTGGTGTTTTTTGTCGAAAACGGACACAATTGATTTTCTAGTCAAAGTTGGACTTTTCGGGCCTTTTAGTGGCGTTTCGCTCAGAGGGTCGTTTCAACCCTGAAAGGTGGTGTTTTTCCTCCAAAACGGATAAAATTGTTTTTTCTACTCTAACTTGGTGTTTTTGGGTCTTTTGGTGGCGTTTTCCCTAGAATTTTGTTTCCAACCAAAACAATGGCTTTTTTCGTCCAAAACGGTCGCAATTGATTTTCAGGTGAAACTTGATCTTTTTTTGCCTTTTGCGCCTGTTTTTGCTCCGTAAGCTGTGCCACTTTAAAAAAAGTGGTATTTTTCGTCGTAAACAAACTCAGTTAAATTCTCAACACAAACTTGGTCTTTTTGGGCGTTTTGCTCGAAAGGTCGTTTCCTTCCTAAAAGGTGGCGTTTTTCGTCCAAAACGGACAGAGTTGATTTTCTGGTCGAACATGGATTTTTCTGGAATTTTGGGGGTGTTTCGCCCAGAAGGTCGTTTCCACCCTAAAAGGTGGTGTTTTTCGTCCAAAACGGACACAATTGATTTTTTTACTCGAACATGGTATTTTTGAATGTTTTAGTGGCGTTTTGCTCGGAATGTCGTTTCCACCCAAAAAGGTGGTGTTTTCATCCAAACGTACGCAATCGATTTTCTTGTGAAACTGGATATTTTTTTTTTACCTTCACAAAAAAAAATGTTATTTTCAGTCCGAAACAGACCCATTTAAATTTTCTACACAAACTTGGTGTTTTTGGGCCTTTTGGGGGCGTTGTACTCAGAATGTCGTTTCCTTCCAAAAAGGTGGCATTTTTCGTCCAAAAGGGACAGAGTTTATTTTCAGGAATAACTTGGACTTTTTAGGAGTTTTGGGGGTGTTTCGCTCAGATGGTTGTTTCTACCCAAAATGGTTGTGTTTTTCGTCCAAAAGGGACACAATTGATTTTTCCACTCAAACTTGGTCTTTTCTGGCCATTTGGTGGTGTTTTTCTCTGAAGGTGGTTCCCAACAAAGAAGGTGGTATTTTTCGTCCAAAACGGACACAATTGTTGTTTCCAGTCAGACTTTGTTTTTTGGGGCCGTTTGGGGGTGTTTTTCTTAGAAGGTGGTTCCCAACCAAGATATTGGTGTTTTCCGTCCAAAACAGACACAATTGATTTTCTGGTGAAAGTTAGACTTTTCGGGCCTTTTAGGGGCGTTTCGCTCAGAAGGTCGTTTCAACCCTGAAAGGTGGTGTTTTTCCTCCAAAACGGATAAAATTGATTTTTCTACTCTAACTTGGTGTTTTTGGGTCTTTTGGTGGCGTTTTCCACAGAATTTTGTTTCCAACCAAAACAATGGCGTTTTTTGTCCAAAACGGTCGCAATTGATTTTCTGGTGAAACTTGATCTTTTTTTACCTTTTGCGCCTGTTTTTGCCCTGTAAGCTGTGCCACTTTAAAAAAAGTGGTATTTTTCGTCCTAAACAAACTCAGTTAAATTTTCAACACAAACTTGGTCTTTTTGGGCGTTTTGGGGGAGTTTTGCTCGGAAGGTCGTTTTCTTCCTAAAAGGTGGCATTTTTCGTCCAAAATGAACAGAGTTGATTTTCAGGTCAAACTTTGGAATTTTGGGGGTGTTTCGCCCTGAAGGTTGTTTCCACCCTAAAAGGTGGTGTTTTTCGTCCAAAAGGGAGACAATTGATTTTTTCACTCAAACCTGGTCTTTTTGGGCCATTTGGTGGTGTTTTTCTCTGAAGGTGGTTCCCAACAAAGAAGGTGTTGTTTTTCGTCCAAAACGGACGTAATGGTTTTTTCCACTCAAACTTCGTTTTTTTGGGCCGTTTTTCTTAGAAGGTGGTTCCCAACCGAGATACTGGTGTTTTTTGTCCAAAACGGACACAATTGATTTTCTAGTCAAAGTTGGACTTTTCGGGCCTTTTAGTGGCGTTTCGCTCAGAGGGTCGTTTCAACCCTGAAAGGTGGTGTTTTTCCTCCAAAACGGATAAAATTGATTTTTCTACTCTAACTTGGTGTTTTTGGGTCTTTTGGTGGCGTTTTCCCCAGAATTTTGTTTCCAACCAAAACAATGGCTTTTTTTCGTCCAAAACGGTCGCAATTGATTTTCTGGTGAAACTTGATCTTTTTTTGCCTTTTGCGCCTGTTTTTGCCCTGTAAGCTGTGCCACTTTAAAAAAAGTGGTATTTTTCGTCCTAAACAAACTCAGTTAAATTTTCAACACAAACTTGGTCTTTTTGGGCGTTTTGGGGGAGTTTTGCTCGGAAGGTCGTTTTCTTCCTAAAAGGTGGCATTTTTCGTCCAAAATGAACAGAGTTGATTTTCAGGTCAAACTTTGGAATTTTGGGGGTGTTTCGCCCTGAAGGTTGTTTCCACCCTAAAAGGTGGTGTTTTTCGTCCAAAAGGGAGACAATTGATTTTTTCACTCAAACCTGGTCTTTTTGGGCCATTTGGTGGTGTTTTTCTCTGAAGGTGGTTCCCAACAAAGAAGGTGTTGTTTTTCGTCCAAAACGGACGTAATGGTTTTTTCCACTCAAACTTCGTTTTTTTGGGCCGTTTGGGGGCGTTTTTCTTAGAAGGTGGTTCCCAACCGAGATACTGGTGTTTTTTGTCGAAAACGGACACAATTGATTTTCTAGTCAAAGTTGGACTTTTCGGGCCTTTTAGTGGCGTTTCGCTCAGAGGGTCGTTTCAACCCTGAAAGGTGGTGTTTTTCCTCCAAAACGGATAAAATTGTTTTTTCTACTCTAACTTGGTGTTTTTGGGTCTTTTGGTGGCGTTTTCCCTAGAATTTTGTTTCCAACCAAAACAATGGCTTTTTTCGTCCAAAACGGTCGCAATTGATTTTCAGGTGAAACTTGATCTTTTTTTGCCTTTTGCGCCTGTTTTTGCTCCGTAAGCTGTGCCACTTTAAAAAAAGTGGTATTTTTCGTCGTAAACAAACTCAGTTAAATTCTCAACACAAACTTGGTCTTTTTGGGCGTTTTGCTCGAAAGGTCGTTTCCTTCCTAAAAGGTGGCGTTTTTCGTCCAAAACGGACAGAGTTGATTTTCTGGTCGAACATGGATTTTTCTGGAATTTTGGGGGTGTTTCGCCCAGAAGGTCGTTTCCACCCTAAAAGGTGGTGTTTTTCGTCCAAAACGGACACAATTGATTTTTTTACTCGAACATGGTATTTTTGAATGTTTTAGTGGCGTTTTGCTCGGAATGTCGTTTCCACCCAAAAAGGTGGTGTTTTCATCCAAAACGTACGCAATCGATTTTCTTGTGAAACTGGATATTTTTTTTTTACCTTCACAAAAAAAAATGTTATTTTCAGTCCGAAACAGACCCATTTAAATTTTCTACACAAACTTGGTGTTTTTGGGCCTTTTGGGGGCGTTGTACTCAGAATGTCGTTTCCTTCCAAAAAGGTGGCATTTTTCGTCCAAAAGGGACAGAGTTTATTTTCAGGAATAACTTGGACTTTTTAGGAGTTTTGGGGGTGTTTCGCTCAGATGGTTGTTTCTACCCAAAATGGTTGTGTTTTTCGTCCAAAAGGGACACAATTGATTTTTCCACTCAAACTTGGTCTTTTCTGGCCATTTGGTGGTGTTTTTCTCTGAAGGTGGTTCCCAACAAAGAAGGTGGTATTTTTCGTCCAAAACGGACACAATTGTTGTTTCCAGTCAGACTTTGTTTTTTGGGGCCGTTTGGGGGTGTTTTTCTTAGAAGGTGGTTCCCAACCAAGATATTGGTGTTTTCCGTCCAAAACAGACACAATTGATTTTCTGGTGAAAGTTAGACTTTTCGGGCCTTTTAGGGGCGTTTCGCTCAGAAGGTCGTTTCAACCCTGAAAGGTGGTGTTTTTCCTCCAAAACGGATAAAATTGATTTTTCTACTCTAACTTGGTGTTTTTGGGTCTTTCGGTGGCGTTTTCCACAGAATTTTGTTTCCAACCAAAACAATGGCGTTTTTTGTCCAAAACGGTCGCAATTGATTTTCTGGTGAAACTTGATCTTTTTTTACCTTTTGCGCCTGTTTTTGCCCTGTAAGCTGTGCCACTTTAAAAAAAGTGGTATTTTTCGTCCTAAACAAACTCAGTTAAATTTTCAACACAAACTTGGTCTTTTTGGGCGTTTTGGGGGAGTTTTGCTCGGAAGGTCGTTTTCTTCCTAAAAGGTGGCATTTTTCGTCCAAAATGAACAGAGTTGATTTTCAGGTCAAACTTTGGAATTTTGGGGGTGTTTCGCCCTGAAGGTTGTTTCCACCCTAAAAGGTGGTGTTTTTCGTCCAAAAGGGAGACAATTGATTTTTTCACTCAAACCTGGTCTTTTTGGGCCATTTGGTGGTGTTTTTCTCTGAAGGTGGTTCCCAACAAAGAAGGTGTTGTTTTTCGTCCAAAACGGACGTAATGGTTTTTTTCCACTCAAACTTCGTTTTTTTGGGCCGTTTTTCTTAGAAGGTGGTTCCCAACCGAGATACTGGTGTTTTTTGTCCAAAACGGACACAATTGATTTTCTAGTCAAAGTTGGACTTTTCGGGCCTTTTAGTGGCGTTTCGCTCAGAGGGTCGTTTCAACCCTGAAAGGTGGTGTTTTTCCTCCAAAACGGATAAAATTGATTTTTCTACTCTAACTTGGTGTTTTTGGGTCTTTTGGTGGCGTTTTCCCCAGAATTTTGTTTCCAACCAAAACAATGGCTTTTTTCGTCCAAAACGGTCGCAATTGATTTTCTGGTGAAACTTGATATTTTTTTGCCTTTTGCGCCTGTTTTTGCCCTGTAAGCTGTGCCACTTTAAAAAAAGTGGTATTTTTCGTCCTAAACAAACTCAGTTAAATTTTCAACACAAACTTGGTCTTTTTGGGCGTTTTGGGGGAGTTTTGCTCGGAAGGTCGTTTTCTTCCTAAAAGGTGGCATTTTTCGTCCAAAATGAACAGAGTTGATTTTCAGGTCAAACTTTGGAATTTTGGGGGTGTTTCGCCCTGAAGGTTGTTTCCACCCTAAAAGGTGGTGTTTTTCGTCCAAAAGGGAGACAATTGATTTTTTCACTCAAACCTGGTCTTTTTGGGCCATTTGGTGGTGTTTTTCTCTGAAGGTGGTTCCCAACAAAGAAGGTGTTGTTTTTCGTCCAAAACGGACGTAATGGTTTTTTCCACTCAAACTTCGTTTTTTTGGGCCGTTTGGGGGCGTTTTTCTTAGAAGGTGGTTCCCAACCGAGATACTGGTGTTTTTTGTCCAAAACGGACACAATTGATTTTCTAGTCAAAGTTGGACTTTTCGGGCCTTTTAGTGGCGTTTCGCTCAGAGGGTCGTTTCAACCCTGAAAGGTGGTGTTTTTCCTCCAAAACGGATAAAATTGTTTTTTCTACTCTAACTTGGTGTTTTTGGGTCTTTTGGTGGCGTTTTCCCTAGAATTTTGTTTCCAACCAAAACAATGGCTTTTTTCGTCCAAAACGGTCGCAATTGATTTTCAGGTGAAACTTGATCTTTTTTTGCCTTTTGCGCCTGTTTTTGCTCCGTAAGCTGTGCCACTTTAAAAAAAGTGGTATTTTTCGTCGTAAACAAACTCAGTTAAATTCTCAACACAAACTTGGTCTTTTTGGGCGTTTTGCTCGAAAGGTCGTTTCCTTCCTAAAAGGTGGCGTTTTTCGTCCAAAACGGACAGAGTTGATTTTCTGGTCGAACATGGATTTTTCTGGAATTTTGGGGGTGTTTCGCCCAGAAGGTCGTTTCCACCCTAAAAGGTGGTGTTTTTCGTCCAAAACGGACACAATTGATTTTTTTACTCGAACATGGTATTTTTGAATGTTTTAGTGGCGTTTTGCTCGGAATGTCGTTTCCACCCAAAAAGGTGGTGTTTTCATCCAAAACGTACGCAATCGATTTTCTTGTGAAACTGGATATTTTTTTTTTACCTTCACAAAAAAAAATGTTATTTTCAGTCCGAAACAGACCCATTTAAATTTTCTACACAAACTTGGTGTTTTTGGGCCTTTGGGGGCGTTGTACTCAGAATGTCGTTTCCTTCCAAAAAGGTGGCATTTTTCGTCCAAAAGGGACAGAGTTTATTTTCAGGAATAACTTGGACTTTTTAGGAGTTTTGGGGGTGTTTCGCTCAGATGGTTGTTTCTACCCAAAATGGTTGTGTTTTTCGTCCAAAAGGGACACAATTGATTTTTCCACTCAAACTTGGTCTTTTCTGGCCATTTGGTGGTGTTTTTCTCTGAAGGTGGTTCCCAACAAAGAAGGTGGTATTTTTCGTCCAAAACGGACACAATTGTTGTTTCCAGTCAGACTTTGTTTTTTGGGGCCGTTTGGGGGTGTTTTTCTTAGAAGGTGGTTCCCAACCAAGATATTGGTGTTTTCCGTCCAAAACAGACACAATTGATTTTCTGGTGAAAGTTAGACTTTTCGGGCCTTTTAGGGGCGTTTCGCTCAGAAGGTCGTTTCAACCCTGAAAGGTGGTGTTTTTCCTCCAAAACGGATAAAATTGATTTTTCTACTCTAACTTGGTGTTTTTGGGTCTTTCGGTGGCGTTTTCCCCAGAATTTTGTTTCCAACCAAAACAATGGCGTTTTTTCGTCCAAAACGGTCGCAATTGATTTTCTGGTGAAACTTGATCTTTTTTTGCCTTTTGCGCCTGTTTTTGCCCTGTAAGCTGTGCCACTTTAAAAAAAGTGGTATTTTTCGTCCTAAACAAACTCAGTTAAATTTTCAACACAAACTTGGTCTTTTTGGGCGTTTGGGGGAGTTTTGCTCGGAAGGTCGTTTTCCTTACCTAAAGGTGGCATTTTTCGTCCAAAACTGAACAGAGTTGATTTTCAGGTCAAACTTTGGAATTTTGGGGGTGTTTCGCCCTGAAGGTTGTTTCCACCCTAAAAGGTGGTGTTTTTCGTCCAAAAGGGAGACAATTGATTTTTTCACTCAAACCTGGTCTTTTTGGGCCATTTGGTGGTGTTTTTCTCTGAAGGTGGTTCCCAACAAAGAAGGTGTTGTTTTTCGTCCAAAACGGACGTAATGGTTTTTTCCACTCAAACTTCGTTTTTTTGGGCCGTTTGGGGGCGTTTTTCTTAGAAGGTGGTTCCCAACCGAGATACTGGTGTTTTTTGTCGAAAACGGACACAATTGATTTTCTAGTCAAAGTTGGACTTTTCGGGCCTTTTAGTGGCGTTTCGCTCAGAGGGTCGTTTCAACCCTGAAAGGTGGTGTTTTTCCTCCAAAACGGATAAAATTGATTTTTTCTACTCTAACTTGGTGTTTTTGGGTCTTTTGGTGGCGTTTTCCCTAGAATTTTGTTTCCAACCAAAACAATGGCTTTTTTCGTCCAAAACGGTCGCAATTGATTTTCAGGTGAAACTTGATCTTTTTTTGCCTTTTGCGCCTGTTTTTGCTCCGTAAGCTGTGCCACTTTAAAAAAAGTGGTATTTTTCGTCGTAAACAAACTCAGTTAAATTCTCAACACAAACTTGGTCTTTTTGGGCGTTTTGCTCGAAAGGTCGTTTCCTTCCTAAAAGGTGGCGTTTTTCGTCCAAAACGGACAGAGTTGATTTTCTGGTCGAACATGGATTTTTCTGGAATTTTGGGGGTGTTTCGCCCAGAAGGTCGTTTCCACCCTAAAAGGTGGTGTTTTTCGTCCAAAACGGACACAATTGATTTTTTTACTCGAACATGGTATTTTTGAATGTTTTAGTGGCGTTTTGCTCGGAATGTCGTTTCCACCCAAAAAGGTGGTGTTTTCATCCAAAACGTACGCAATCGATTTTCTTGTGAAACTGGATATTTTTTTTTTACCTTCACAAAAAAAAATGTTATTTTCAGTCCGAAACAGACCCATTTAAATTTTCTACACAAACTTGGTGTTTTTGGGCCTTTTGGGGGCGTTGTACTCAGAATGTCGTTTCCTTCCAAAAAGGTGGCATTTTTCGTCCAAAAGGGACAGAGTTTATTTTCAGGAATAACTTGGACTTTTTAGGAGTTTTGGGGGTGTTTCGCTCAGATGGTTGTTTCTACCCAAAATGGTTGTGTTTTTCGTCCAAAAGGGACACAATTGATTTTTCCACTCAAACTTGGTCTTTTCTGGCCATTTGGTGGTGTTTTTCTCTGAAGGTGGTTCCCAACAAAGAAGGTGGTATTTTTCGTCCAAAACGGACACAATTGTTGTTTCCAGTCAGACTTTGTTTTTTGGGGCCGTTTGGGGGTGTTTTTCTTAGAAGGTGGTTCCCAACCAAGATATTGGTGTTTTCCGTCCAAAACAGACACAATTGATTTTCTGGTGAAAGTTAGACTTTTCGGGCCTTTTAGGGGCGTTTCGCTCAGAAGGTCGTTTCAACCCTGAAAGGTGGTGTTTTTCCTCCAAAACGGATAAAATTGATTTTTCTACTCTAACTTGGTGTTTTTGGGTCTTTTGGTGGCGTTTTCCACAGAATTTTGTTTCCAACCAAAACAATGGCGTTTTTTGTCCAAAACGGTCGCAATTGATTTTCTGGTGAAACTTGATCTTTTTTTACCTTTTGCGCCTGTTTTTGCCCTGTAAGCTGTGCCACTTTAAAAAAAGTGGTATTTTTCGTCCTAAACAAACTCAGTTAAATTTTCAACACAAACTTGGTCTTTTTGGGCGTTTTGGGGGAGTTTTGCTCGGAAGGTCGTTTTCTTCCTAAAAGGTGGCATTTTTCGTCCAAAATGAACAGAGTTGATTTTCAGGTCAAACTTTGGAATTTTGGGGGTGTTTCGCCCTGAAGGTTGTTTCCACCCTAAAAGGTGGTGTTTTTCGTCCAAAAGGGAGACAATTGATTTTTTCACTCAAACCTGGTCATTTTGGGCCATTTGGTGGTGTTTTTCTCTGAAGGTGGTTCCCAACAAAGAAGGTGTTGTTTTTCGTCCAAAACGGACGTAATGGTTTTTTCCACTCAAACTTCGTTTTTTTGGGCCGTTTTTCTTAGAAGGTGGTTCCCAACCGAGATACTGGTGTTTTTTGTCCAAAACGGACACAATTGATTTTCTAGTCAAAGTTGGACTTTTCGGGCCTTTTAGTGGCGTTTCGCTCAGAGGGTCGTTTCAACCCTGAAAGGTGGTGTTTTTCCTCCAAAACGGATAAAATTGATTTTTCTACTCTAACTTGGTGTTTTTGGGTCTTTTGGTGGCGTTTTCCCCAGAATTTTGTTTCCAACCAAAACAATGGCTTTTTTCGTCCAAAACGGTCGCAATTGATTTTCTGGTGAAACTTGATCTTTTTTTGCCTTTTGCGCCTGTTTTTGCCCTGTAAGCTGTGCCACTTTAAAAAAAGTGGTATTTTTCGTCCTAAACAAACTCAGTTAAATTTTCAACACAAACTTGGTCTTTTTGGGCGTTTTGGGGGAGTTTTGCTCGGAAGGTCGTTTTCTTCCTAAAGGTGGCATTTTTCGTCCAAAATGAACAGAGTTGATTTTCAGGTCAAACTTTGGAATTTTGGGGGTGTTTCGCCCTGAAGGTTGTTTCCACCCTAAAAGGTGGTGTTTTTCGTCCAAAAGGGAGACAATTGATTTTTTCACTCAAACCTGGTCTTTTTGGGCCATTTGGTGGTGTTTTTCTCTGAAGGTGGTTCCCAACAAAGAAGGTGTTGTTTTTCGTCCAAAACGGACGTAATGGTTTTTTCCACTCAAACTTCGTTTTTTTGGGCCGTTTGGGGGCGTTTTTCTTAGAAGGTGGTTCCCAACCGAGATACTGGTGTTTTTTGTCCAAAACGGACACAATTGATTTTCTAGTCAAAGTTGGACTTTTCGGGCCTTTTAGTGGCGTTTCGCTCAGAGGGTCGTTTCAACCCTGAAAGGTGGTGTTTTTCCTCCAAAACGGATAAAATTGTTTTTTCTACTCTAACTTGGTGTTTTTGGGTCTTTTGGTGGCGTTTTCCCTAGAATTTTGTTTCCAACCAAAACAATGGCTTTTTTCGTCCAAAACGGTCGCAATTGATTTTCAGGTGAAACTTGATCTTTTTTTGCCTTTTGCGCCTGTTTTTGCTCCGTAAGCTGTGCCACTTTAAAAGAAGTGGTATTTTTCGTCCTAAACAGACTCAGTTAAATTTTCAACACAAACTTGGTCTTTTTGGGCGTTTTTGGGGTGTTTGGCTCGGAAGGTTGTTTCCTTCCTAAAAGGTGGCGTTTTTCGTCCAAACGGACAGAGTTGATTTTCAGGTCAAACTTGGATTTTTTTGGAATTTTGGGGGTGTTTCGCCTGAAGGTCGTTTCCACCCTAAAAGGTGGTGTTCTTCGTCCAAAACTGATACAATTGATTTTTTCACTCGAACTTGGTATTTTCGAGTGTTTTGGTGGCGTTGTGCTCGGAATGTCGTTTCCACCCAAAAAAAGTGGGGTTTTTCATCCAAAACGTACGCAATTGATTTTCTAGCAAAACTGGATATTTTTTTTTTACCTTCTGGGCTTATTTTTGCTTCGTAAGTCGTTCCACATAAAAACAAAATTATATTTTCGGTCCGAAACAGACCCAGTTAAATTTTTTACACAAACTTGGTCTTTTTGGGCCCGTTGGGGGCGTCGTGCTCAGAATCTCGTTTCCTTCCAAAAAGGTGGCATTTTTCGTCCAAAAGGGACAGAGTTTATTTTCAGGAATAACTTGGACTTTTAGGAGTTTTGGGGGTGTTTCGCTCAGATGGTTGTTTCTACCCAAAATGGTTGTGTTTTTCGTCCAAAAGGGACACAATTGATTTTTCCACTCAAACTTGGTCTTTTCTGGCCATTTGGTGGTGTTTTTCTCTGAAGGTGGTTCCCAACAAAGAAGGTGGTATTTTTCGTCCAAAACGGACACAATTGTTGTTTCCAGTCAGACTTTGTTTTTTGGGGCCGTTTGGGGGTGTTTTTCTTAGAAGGTGGTTCCTAACCAAGATATTGGTGTTTTCCGTCCAAAACAGACACAATTGATTTTCTGGTGAAAGTTAGACTTTTCGGGCCTTTTAGGGGCGTTTCGCTCAGAAGGTCGTTTCAACCCTGAAAGGTGGTGTTTTTCCTCCAAAACGGATAAAATTGATTTTTCTACTCTAACTTGGTGTTTTTGGGTCTTTTGGTGGCGTTTTCCCCAGAATTTTGTTTCCAACCAAAACAATGGCGTTTTTTCGTCCAAAACGGTCGCAATTGATTTTCTGGTGAAACTTGATCTTTTTTTACCTTTTGCGCCTGTTTTTGCCCTGTAAGCTGTGCCTCTTTAAAAAAAGTGGTATTTTTCGTCCTAAACAGACTCAGTTAAATTTTCAGCACAAACTTGGTCTTTTTGGGCGTTTTAGGGGGTGTTTTGCTCGGAAGGTCGTTTCCTACCTAAGAGGTGGCAGTTTTTCCGTCCAAAACTGAACAGAGTTGATTTTCAGGTCAAACTTTGGAATTTTGGGGGTGTTTCGCCCTGAAGGTTGTTTCCACCCTAAAAGGTGGTGTTTTTCGTCCAAAAGGGAGACAATTGATTTTTTCACTCAAACCTGGTATTTTTGGGCCATTTGGTGGTGTTTTTCTCTGAAGGTGGTTCGCAACAAAGAAGGTGGTGTTTTTCGTCCAAAACGGACACTAATTGTTGTTTCCACTCAAACTTCGTTTTTTTGGGGCCGTTTGGGGGCGTTTTTCTTAGAAGGTGGTTCCCAACCGAGATACTGGTGTTTTTTCGTCCAAAACGGACACAATTGATTTTCTAGTCAAAGTTGGACTTTTCGGGCCTTTTAGTGGCCTTTCGCTCAGAGGGTCGTTTCAACCCTGAAAGGTGGTGTTTTCCCTCCAAAACGGATAAAATTGATTTTTCTACTCTAACTTGGTGTTTTTGGGTCTTTTGGTGGCGTTTTGCCTCAGAATTTTGTTTCCACCCAAAACAATGGCTTTTTTCGTCCAAAACGAGTCGCCATTGATTTTCTGGTGAAACTTGATCTTTTTTGCCTTTTGCGCCTGTTTTTGCTCCGTAAGCTGTGTCTCTTTAAAAGAAGTGGTATTTTTCGTCCTAAACAGACTCAGTTAAATTTTCAACACAAACTTGGTCTTTTTGGGCGTTTTTGGGGTGTTTGGCTCGGAAGGTCGTTTCCTTCCTAAAAGGTGGCGTTTTTCGTCCAAAACGGACAGAGTTGATTTTCAGGTCAAACTTGGATTTTTTTGGAATTTTGGGGGTGTTTCGCCTGAAGGTCGTTTCCACCCTAAAAGGTGGTGTTCTTCGTCCAAAAACTGATACAATTGATTTTTTCACTCGAACTTGGTATTTTCGAGTGTTTTGGTGGCGTTGTGCTCGGAATGTCGTTTCCACCCAAAAAAAAGTGGGGTTTTTCATCCAAAACGTACGCAATTGATTTTCTAGCAAAACTGGATATTTTTTTTTTACCTTCTGGGCTTATTTTTGCTTCGTAAGTCGTTCCACATAAAAACAAAAATTATATTTTCGGTCCGAAACAGACCCAGTTAAATTTTTTACACAAACTTGGTCTTTTTGGGCCCGTTGGGGGCGTCGTGCTCAGAATCTCGTTTCCTTCCAAAAAGGTGGCGTTTTTCGTCCAAAAGGGACAGAGTTTATTTTCAGGAATAACTTGGACTTTTCAGGAGTTTTGGGGGTGTTTCGCTCAGATGGTGGTTTCTACCCAAAATGGTTGTGGTTTTCGTCCAAAAGGGACACAATTGACTTTTCCACTCAAACTTGGTCTTTTTGGGCCATTTGGTGGTGTTTTTCTCTGAAGGTGGTTCCTAACAAAGAAGGCGGTATTTTTCGTCCAAAACGGACACAATTGTTGTTTCCACTCAAACTTTGTTTTTTGGGGCCGTTTGGGGGTGTTTTTCTTAGAAGGTGGTTCCTAACCAAGATATTGGTGTTTTCGTCCAAAACAGACACAATTGATTTTCTGCTCAAAGTTGGTCTTTTAGGGCCTTTGAGGGGCGTTTCGCTCAGAAGGTCGTTTCAACCCTGAAAGGTGGTGTTTTTCCTCCAAAACGGATAAAATTGATTTTTCTACTCTAACTTGGTGTTTTTGGGTCTTTTGGTGGCGTTTTCCCCAGAATTTTGTTTCCAACCAAAACAATGGCGTTTTTTCGTCCAAAACGGTCGCAATTGATTTTCTGGTGAAACTTGATCTTTTTTTACCTTTTGCGCCTGTTTTTGCCCCGTAAGCTGTGCCTCTTTAAAAAAAGTGGTATTTTTCGTCCTAAACAGACTCAGTTAAATTTTCAGCGCAAACTTGGTCTTTTTGGGCGTTTAGGGGGTGTTTTGCTCGGAAGGTCGTTTCCTACCTAAGAGGTGGCGTTTTTCCTCCAAAACGAACAGAGTTGATTTTCAGGTCAAACTTTGGAATTTTGGGGGTGTTTCGCCCTGAAGGTTGTTTCCACCCTAAAAGGTGGTGTTTTTCGTCCAAAAGGGAGACAATTGATTTTTTCACTCAAACCTGGTATTTTTGGGCCATTTGGTGGTGTTTTTCTCTGAAGGTGGTTCGCAACAAAGAAGGTGGTGTTTTTCGTCCAAAACGGACACAATTGTTGTTTCCACTCAAACTTTGTTTTTTTGGGGCCGTTTGGGGGTGTTTTCTTAGAAGGAGGTTCCCAACCGAGATATTGGTGTTTTTCGTCCAAAACGGACACAATTGATTTTCTGGTCAAAGTTGGACTTTTAGGGCCTTTTAGGGGCCTTTCGCTCAGAGGGTCGTTTCAACCCGGAAAGGTGGTGTTTTTCCTCCAAAACGGATAAAATTGATTTTTCTACTCTAACTTGGTGTTTTTGGGTCTTTTGGTGGCGTTTTCCCCAGAATTTTGTTTCCAACCAAAACAATGGCTTTTTTCGTCCAAAACGGTCGCAATTGATTTTGTGGTGAAACTTGATCTTTTTTTGCCTTTTGCGCCTGTTTTTGCCCTGTAAGCTGTGCCACTTTATAAAAAGTGGTATTTTTCGTCCTAAACAAACTCAGTTAAATTTTCAACACAAACTTGGTCTTTTTGGGCGTTTTGGGGGAGTTTTGCTCGGAAGGTCGTTTTCTTCCTAAAAGGTGGCATTTTTCGTCCAAAATGAACAGAGTTGATTTTCAGGTCAAACTTTGGAATTTTGGGGGTGTTTCGCCCTGAAGGTTGTTTCCACCCTAAAAGGTGGTGTTTTTCGTCCAAAAGGGAGACAATTGATTTTTTCACTCAAACCTGGTCTTTTTGGGCCATTTGGTGGTGTTTTTCTCTGAAGGTGGTTCCCAACAAAGAAGGTGTTGTTTTTCGTCCAAAACGGACGTAATGGTTTTTTCCACTCAAACTTCGTTTTTTTGGGCCGTTTGGGGGCGTTTTTCTTAGAAGGTGGTTCCCAACCGAGATACTGGTGTTTTTTGTCCAAAACGGACACAATTGATTTTCTAGTCAAAGTTGGACTTTTCGGGCCTTTTAGTGGCGTTTCGCTCAGAGGGTCGTTTCAACCCTGAAAGGTGGTGTTTTTCCTCCAAAACGGATAAAATTGATTTTTCTACTCTAACTTGGTGTTTTTGGGTCTTTTGGTGGCGTTTTCCCCAGAATTTTGTTTCCAACCAAAACAATGGCTTTTTTCGTCCAAAACGGTCGCAATTGATTTTTTGGTGAAACTTGATCTTTTTTTGCCTTTTGCGCCTGTTTTTGCCCTGTAAGCTGTGCCACTTTAAAAAAAGTGGTATTTTTCGTCCTAAACAAACTCAGTTAAATTTTCAACACAAACTTGGTCTTTTTGGGCGTTTAGGGGGTGTTTTGCTCGGAAGGTCGTTTCCTACCTAAGAGGTGGCGTTTTTCCTCCAAAACGAACAGAGTTGATTTTCAGGTCAAACTTTGGAATTTTGGGGGTGTTTCGCCCTGAAGGTTGTTTCCACCCTAAAAGGTGGTGTTTTTCGTCCAAAAGGGAGACAATTGATTTTTTCACTCAAACCTGGTATTTTTGGGCCATTTGGTGGTGTTTTTCTCTGAAGGTGGTTCGCAACAAAGAAGGTGGTGTTTTTCGTCCAAAACGGACACAATTGTTGTTTCCACTCAAACTTTGTTTTTTGGGGCCGTTTGGGGGTGTTTTTCTTAGAAGGAGGTTCCCAACCGAGATATTGGTGTTTTTCGTCCAAAACGGACACAATTGATTTTCTGGTCAAAGTTGGACTTTTAGGGCCTTTTAGGGGCCTTTCGCTCAGAGGGTCGTTTCAACCCGGAAAGGTGGTGTTTTCCCTCCAAAACAGATAAAATTGATTTTTCTACTCTAACTTGGTGTTTTTGGGTCTTTTGGTGGCGTTTTCCCTAGAATTTTGTTTCCAACCAAAACAATGGCTTTTTTCGTCCAAAACGGTCGCAATTGATTTTCAGGTGAAACTTGATCTTTTTTTGCCTTTTGCGCCTGTTTTTGCTCCGTAAGCTGTGCCACTTTAAAAAAAGTGGTATTTTTCGTCGTAAACAAACTCAGTTAAATTCTCAACACAAACTTGGTCTTTTTGGGCGTTTTGCTCGAAAGGTCGTTTCCTTCCTAAAAGGTGGCGTTTTTCGTCCAAAACGGACAGAGTTGATTTTCTGGTCGAACATGGATTTTTCTGGAATTTTGGGGGTGTTTCGCCCAGAAGGTCGTTTCCACCCTAAAAGGTGGTGTTTTTCGTCCAAAACGGACACAATTGATTTTTTTACTCGAACATGGTATTTTGAATGTTTTAGTGGCGTTTTGCTCGGAATGTCGTTTCCACCCAAAAAGGTGGTGTTTTCATCCAAAACGTACGCAATTGATTTTCTAGCAAAACTGGATATTTTTTTTTTACCTTCTGGGCTTATTTTTGCTTCGTAAGTCGTTCCACATAAAAACAAAAATTATATTTTCGGTCCGAAACAGACCCAGTTAAATTTTTTACACAAACTTGGTCTTTTTGGGCCCGTTGGGGGCGTCGTGCTCAGAATCTCGTTTCCTTCCAAAAAGGTGGCGTTTTTCGTCCAAAAGGGACAGAGTTTATTTTCAGGAATAACTTGGACTTTTCAGGAGTTTTGGGGGTGTTTCGCTCAGATGGTGGTTTCTACCCAAAATGGTTGTGGTTTTCGTCCAAAAGGGACACAATTGACTTTTCCACTCAAACTTGGTCTTTTTGGGCCATTTGGTGGTGTTTTTCTCTGAAGGTGGTTCCTAACAAAGAAGGCGGTATTTTTCGTCCAAAACGGACACAATTGTTGTTTCCACTCAAACTTTGTTTTTTGGGGCCGTTTGGGGGTGTTTTTCTTAGAAGGTGGTTCCTAACCAAGATATTGGTGTTTTTCGTCCAAAACAGACACAATTGATTTTCTGCTCAAAGTTGGTCTTTTAGGGCCTTTGAGGGGCGTTTCGCTCAGAAGGTCGTTTCAACCCTGAAAGGTGGTGTTTTTCCTCCAAAACGGATAAAATTGATTTTTCTACTCTAACTTGGTGTTTTTGGGTCTTTTGGTGGCGTTTTCCCCAGAATTTTGTTTCCAACCAAAACAATGGCGTTTTTCGTCCAAAACGGTCGCAATTGATTTTCTGGTGAAACTTGATCTTTTTTTACCTTTTGCGCCTGTTTTTGCCCCGTAAGCTGTGCCTCTTTAAAAAAAGTGGTATTTTTCGTCCTAAACAGACTCAGTTAAATTTTCAGCGCAAACTTGGTCTTTTTGGGCGTTTAGGGGGTGTTTTGCTCGGAAGGTCGTTTCCTACCTAAGAGGTGGCGTTTTTCCTCCAAAACGAACAGAGTTGATTTTCAGGTCAAACTTTGGAATTTTGGGGGTGTTTCGCCCTGAAGGTTGTTTCCACCCTAAAAGGTGGTGTTTTTCGTCCAAAAGGGAGACAATTGATTTTTTCACTCAAACCTGGTATTTTTGGGCCATTTGGTGGTGTTTTTCTCTGAAGGTGGTTCGCAACAAAGAAGGTGGTGTTTTTCGTCCAAAACGGACACAATTGTTGTTTCCACTCAAACTTCGTTTTTTTGGGGCCGTTTGGGGGTGTTTTTCTTAGAAGGATGGTTCCCAACCGAGATACTTGGTGTTTTTCGTCCAAAACGGACACAATTGATTTTCTAGTCAAAGTTGGACTTTTAGGGCCTTTTAGGGGCCTTTCGCTCAGAGGGTCGTTTCAACCCTGAAAGGTGGTGTTTTTCCTCCAAAACAGGATAAAATTGATTTTTCTACTCTAACTTGGTGTTTTTGGGTCTTTTGGTGGCGTTTTCCTCAGAATTTTGTTTCCAACCAAAACAATGGCGTTTTTCGTCCAAAAGAGTCGCAATTGATTTTCTGGTGAAACTTGATCTTTTTTTCGCCTTTTGCGCCTGTTTTTGCCCTGTAAGCTGTGCCACTTTAAAAAAAAGTGGTATTTTTCGTCCTAAACAAACTCAGTTAAATTTTCAACACAAACTTGGTCTTTTTGGGCGTTTTGGGGGAGTTTTGCTCGGAAGGTCGTTTTCTTCCTAAAAGGTGGCATTTTTCGTCCAAAATGAACAGAGTTGATTTTCAGGTCAAACTTTGGAATTTTGGGGGTGTTTCGCCCTGAAGGTTGTTTCCACCCTAAAAGGTGGTGTTTTTCGTCCAAAAGGGAGACAATTGATTTTTTCACTCAAACCTGGTCTTTTTGGGCCATTTGGTGGTGTTTTTCTCTGAAGGTGGTTCCCAACAAAGAAGGTGTTGTTTTTCGTCCAAAACGGACGTAATGGTTTTTTTCCACTCAAACTTCGTTTTTTTGGGCCGTTTGGGGGCGTTTTTCTTAGAAGGTGGTTCCCAACCGAGATACTGGTGTTTTTTGTCCAAAACGGACACAATTGATTTTCTAGTCAAAGTTGGACTTTTCGGGCCTTTTAGTGGCGTTTCGCTCAGAGGGTCGTTTCAACCCTGAAAGGTGGTGTTTTTCCTCCAAAACGGATAAAATTGATTTTTCTACTCTAACTTGGTGTTTTTGGGTCTTTTGGTGGCGTTTTCCCCAGAATTTTGTTTCCAACCAAAACAATGGCTTTTTTCGTCCAAAACGGTCGCAATTGATTTTCTGGTGAAACTTGATCTTTTTTTGCCTTTTGCGCCTGTTTTTGCCCTGTAAGCTGTGCCACTTTAAAAAAAGTGGTATTTTTCGTCCTAAACAAACTCAGTTAAATTTTCAACACAAACTTGGTCTTTTTGGGCGTTTTGGGGGAGTTTTGCTCGGAAGGTCGTTTTCTTCCTAAAAGGTGGCATTTTTCGTCCAAAATGAACAGAGTTGATTTTCAGGTCAAACTTTGGAATTTTGGGGGTGTTTCGCCCTGAAGGTTGTTTCCACCCTAAAAGGTGGTGTTTTTCGTCCAAAAGGGAGACAATTGATTTTTTCACTCAAACCTGGTCTTTTTGGGCCATTTGGTGGTGTTTTTCTCTGAAGGTGGTTCCCAACAAAGAAGGTGTTGTTTTTCGTCCAAAACGGACGTAATGGTTTTTTCCACTCAAACTTCGTTTTTTTGGGCCGTTTGGGGGCGTTTTTCTTAGAAGGTGGTTCCCAACCGAGATATTGGTGTTTTTTGTCCAAAACGGACACAATTGATTTTCTAGTCAAAGTTGGACTTTTCGGGCCTTTTAGTGGCGTTTCGCTCAGAGGGTCGTTTCAACCCTGAAAGGTGGTGTTTTTCCTCCAAAACGGATAAAATTGTTTTTTCTACTCTAACTTGGTGTTTTTGGGTCTTTTGGTGGCGTTTTCCCCAGAATTTTGTTTCCAACCAAAACAATGGCTTTTTTCGTCCAAAACGGTCGCAATTGATTTTCAGGTGAAACTTGATCTTTTTTTGCCTTTTGCGCCTGTTTTTGCTCCGTAAGCTGTGCCACTTTAAAAAAAGTGGTATTTTTCGTCGTAAACAAACTCAGTTAAATTCTCAACACAAACTTGGTCTTTTTGGGCGTTTTGCTCGAAAGGTCGTTTCCTTCCTAAAAGGTGGCGTTTTTCGTCCAAAACGGACAGAGTTGATTTTCTGGTCGAACATGGATTTTTCTGGAATTTTGGGGGTGTTTCGCCCAGAAGGTCGTTTCCACCCTAAAAGGTGGTGTTTTTCGTCCAAAACGGACACAATTGATTTTTTTACTCGAACATGGTATTTTTGAATGTTTTAGTGGCGTTTTGCTCGGAATGTCGTTTCCACCCAAAAAGGTGGTGTTTTCATCCAAAACGTACGCAATCGATTTTCTTATGAAACTGGATATTTTTTTTTTACCTTCACAAAAAAAAATGTTATTTTCAGTCCGAAACAGACCCATTTAAATTTTCTACACAAACTTGGTGTTTTTGGGCCTTTTGGGGGCGTTGTACTCAGAATGTCGTTTCCTTCCAAAAAGGTGGCATTTTTCGTCCAAAAGGGACAGAGTTTATTTTCAGGAATAACTTGGACTTTTAGGAGTTTTGGGGGTGTTTCGCTCAGATGGTTGTTTCTACCCAAAATGGTTGTGTTTTTCGTCCAAAAGGGACACAATTGATTTTTCCACTCAAACTTGGTCTTTTCTGGCCATTTGGTGGTGTTTTTCTCTGAAGGTGGTTCCCAACAAAGAAGGTGGTATTTTTCGTCCAAAACGGACACAATTGTTGTTTCCAGTCAGACTTTGTTTTTTGGGGCCATTTGGGGGTGTTTTTCTTAGAAGGTGGTTCCCAACCAAGATATTGGTGTTTTCTGTCCAAAACAGACACAATTGATTTTCTGGTGAAAGTTAGACTTTTCGGGCCTTTTAGGGGCGTTTCGCTCAGAAGGTCGTTTCAACCCTGAAAGGTGGTGTTTTTCCTCCAAAACGGATAAAATTGATTTTTCTACTCTAACTTGGTGTTTTTGGGTCTTTTGGTGGCGTTTTCCACAGAATTTTGTTTCCAACCAAAACAATGGCGTTTTTTGTCCAAAACGGTCGCAATTGATTTTCTGGTGAAACTTGATCTTTTTTTACCTTTTGCGCCTGTTTTTGCCCTGTAAGCTGTGCCACTTTAAAAAAAGTGGTATTTTTCGTCCTAAACAAACTCAGTTAAATTTTCAACACAAACTTGGTCTTTTTGGGCGTTTTGGGGGAGTTTTGCTCGGAAGGTCGTTTTCTTCCTAAAAGGTGGCATTTTTCGTCCAAAATGAACAGAGTTGATTTTCAGGTCAAACTTTGGAATTTTGGGGGTGTTTCGCCCTGAAGGTTGTTTCCACCCTAAAAGGTGGTGTTTTTCGTCCAAAAGGGAGACAATTGATTTTTTCACTCAAACCTGGTCTTTTTGGGCCATTTGGTGGTGTTTTTCTCTGAAGGTGGTTCCCAACAAAGAAGGTGTTGTTTTTCGTCCAAAACGGACGTAATGGTTTTTTCCACTCAAACTTCGTTTTTTTGGGCCGTTTTTCTTAGAAGGTGGTTCCCAACCGAGATACTGGTGTTTTTTGTCCAAAACGGACACAATTGATTTTCTAGTCAAAGTTGGACTTTTCGGGCCTTTTAGTGGCGTTTCGCTCAGAGGGTCGTTTCAACCCTGAAAGGTGGTGTTTTTCCTCCAAAACGGATAAAATTGATTTTTCTACTCTAACTTGGTGTTTTTGGGTCTTTTGGTGGCGTTTTCCCCAGAATTTTGTTTCCAACCAAAACAATGGCTTTTTTCGTCCAAAACGGTCGCAATTGATTTTCTGGTGAAACTTGATCTTTTTTTGCCTTTTGCGCCTGTTTTTGCCCTGTAAGCTGTGCCACTTTAAAAAAAGTGGTATTTTTCGTCCTAAACAAACTCAGTTAAATTTTCAACACAAACTTGGTCTTTTTGGGCGTTTTGGGGGAGTTTTGCTCGGAAGGTCGTTTTCTTCCTAAAAGGTGGCATTTTTCGTCCAAAATGAACAGAGTTGATTTTCAGGTCAAACTTTGGAATTTTGGGGGTGTTTCGCCCTGAAGGTTGTTTCCACCCTAAAAGGTGGTGTTTTTCGTCCAAAAGGGAGACAATTGATTTTTTCACTCAAACCTGGTCTTTTTGGGCCATTTGGTGGTGTTTTTCTCTGAAGGTGGTTCCCAACAAAGAAGGTGTTGTTTTTCGTCCAAAACGGACGTAATGGTTTTTTCCACTCAAACTTCGTTTTTTTGGGCCGTTTGGGGGCGTTTTTCTTAGAAGGTGGTTCCCAACCGAGATATTGGTGTTTTTTGTCCAAAACGGACACAATTGATTTTCTAGTCAAAGTTGGACTTTTCGGGCCTTTTAGTGGCGTTTCGCTCAGAGGGTCGTTTCAACCCTGAAAGGTGGTGTTTTTCCTCCAAAACGGATAAAATTGTTTTTTCTACTCTAACTTGGTGTTTTTGGGTCTTTTGGTGGCGTTTTCCCCAGAATTTTGTTTCCAACCAAAACAATGGCTTTTTTCGTCCAAAACGGTCGCAATTGATTTTCAGGTGAAACTTGATCTTTTTTTGCCTTTTGCGCCTGTTTTTGCTCCGTAAGCTGTGCCACTTTAAAAAAAGTGGTATTTTTCGTCGTAAACAAACTCAGTTAAATTCTCAACACAAACTTGGTCTTTTTGGGCGTTTTGCTCGAAAGGTCGTTTCCTTCCTAAAAGGTGGCGTTTTTCGTCCAAAACGGACAGAGTTGATTTTCTGGTCGAACATGGATTTTTCTGGAATTTTGGGGGTGTTTCGCCCAGAAGGTCGTTTCCACCCTAAAAGGTGGTGTTTTTCGTCCAAAACGGACACAATTGATTTTTTTACTCGAACATGGTATTTTTGAATGTTTTAGTGGCGTTTTGCTCGGAATGTCGTTTCCACCCAAAAAGGTGGTGTTTTCATCCAAAACGTACGCAATCGATTTTCTTATGAAACTGGATATTTTTTTTTTACCTTCACAAAAAAAAATGTTATTTTCAGTCCGAAACAGACCCATTTAAATTTTCTACACAAACTTGGTGTTTTTGGGCCTTTTGGGGGCGTTGTACTCAGAATGTCGTTTCCTTCCAAAAAGGTGGCATTTTTCGTCCAAAAGGGACAGAGTTTATTTTCAGGAATAACTTGGACTTTTTAGGAGTTTTGGGGGTGTTTCGCTCAGATGGTTGTTTCTACCCAAAATGGTTGTGTTTTTCGTCCAAAAGGGACACAATTGATTTTTCCACTCAAACTTGGTCTTTTCTGGCCATTTGGTGGTGTTTTTCTCTGAAGGTGGTTCCCAACAAAGAAGGTGGTATTTTTCGTCCAAAACGGACACAATTGTTGTTTCCAGTCAGACTTTGTTTTTTGGGGCCATTTGGGGGTGTTTTTCTTAGAAGGTGGTTCCCAACCAAGATATTGGTGTTTTCTGTCCAAAACAGACACAATTGATTTTCTGGTGAAAGTTAGACTTTTCGGGCCTTTTAGGGGCGTTTCGCTCAGAAGGTCGTTTCAACCCTGAAAGGTGGTGTTTTTCCTCCAAAACGGATAAAATTGATTTTTCTACTCTAACTTGGTGTTTTTGGGTCTTTTGGTGGCGTTTTCCACAGAATTTTGTTTCCAACCAAAACAATGGCGTTTTTTGTCCAAAACGGTCGCAATTGATTTTCTGGTGAAACTTGATCTTTTTTTACCTTTTGCGCCTGTTTTTGCCCTGTAAGCTGTGCCACTTTAAAAAAAGTGGTATTTTTCGTCCTAAACAAACTCAGTTAAATTTTCAACACAAACTTGGTCTTTTTGGGCGTTTTGGGGGAGTTTTGCTCGGAAGGTCGTTTTCTTCCTAAAAGGTGGCATTTTTCGTCCAAAATGAACAGAGTTGATTTTCAGGTCAAACTTTGGAATTTTGGGGGTGTTTCGCCCTGAAGGTTGTTTCCACCCTAAAAGGTGGTGTTTTTCGTCCAAAAGGGAGACAATTGATTTTTTCACTCAAACCTGGTCTTTTTGGGCCATTTGGTGGTGTTTTTCTCTGAAGGTGGTTCCCAACAAAGAAGGTGTTGTTTTTCGTCCAAAACGGACGTAATGGTTTTTTCCACTCAAACTTCGTTTTTTTTGGGCCGTTTGGGGGCGTTTTTCTTAGAAGGTGGTTCCCAACCGAGATACTGGTGTTTTTTGTCCAAAACGGACACAATTGATTTTCTAGTCAAAGTTGGACTTTTCGGGCCTTTTAGTGGCGTTTCGCTCAGAGGGTCGTTTCAACCCTGAAAGGTGGTGTTTTTCCTCCAAAACGGATAAAATTGATTTTTCTACTCTAACTTGGTGTTTTTGGGTCTTTTGGTGGCGTTTTCCCCAGAATTTTGTTTCCAACCAAAACAATGGCTTTTTTCGTCCAAAACGGTCGCAATTGATTTTCTGGTGAAACTTGATCTTTTTTTGCCTTTTGCGCCTGTTTTTGCCCTGTAAGCTGTGCCACTTTAAAAAAAGTGGTATTTTTCGTCCTAAACAAACTCAGTTAAATTTTCAACACAAACTTGGTCTTTTTGGGCGTTTTGGGGGAGTTTTGCTCGGAAGGTCGTTTTCTTCCTAAAAGGTGGCATTTTTCGTCCAAAATGAACAGAGTTGATTTTCAGGTCAAACTTTGGAATTTTGGGGGTGTTTCGCCCTGAAGGTTGTTTCCACCCTAAAAGGTGGTGTTTTTCGTCCAAAAGGGAGACAATTGATTTTTTCACTCAAACCTGGTCTTTTTGGGCCATTTGGTGGTGTTTTTCTCTGAAGGTGGTTCCCAACAAAGAAGGTGTTGTTTTTCGTCCAAAACGGACGTAATGGTTTTTTCCACTCAAACTTCGTTTTTTTGGGCCGTTTGGGGGCGTTTTTCTTAGAAGGTGGTTCCCAACCGAGATATTGGTGTTTTTTGTCCAAAACGGACACAATTGATTTTCTAGTCAAAGTTGGACTTTTCGGGCCTTTTAGTGGCGTTTCGCTCAGAGGGTCGTTTCAACCCTGAAAGGTGGTGTTTTTCCTCCAAAACGGATAAAATTGTTTTTTCTACTCTAACTTGGTGTTTTTGGGTCTTTTGGTGGCGTTTTCCCCAGAATTTTGTTTCCAACCAAAACAATGGCTTTTTTCGTCCAAAACGGTCGCAATTGATTTTCAGGTGAAACTTGATCTTTTTTTGCCTTTTGCGCCTGTTTTTGCTCCGTAAGCTGTGCCACTTTAAAAAAAGTGGTATTTTTCGTCGTAAACAAACTCAGTTAAATTCTCAACACAAACTTGGTCTTTTTGGGCGTTTTGCTCGAAAGGTCGTTTCCTTCCTAAAAGGTGGCGTTTTTCGTCCAAAACGGACAGAGTTGATTTTCTGGTCGAACATGGATTTTTCTGGAATTTTGGGGGTGTTTCGCCCAGAAGGTCGTTTCCACCCTAAAAGGTGGTGTTTTTCGTCCAAAACGGACACAATTGATTTTTTTACTCGAACATGGTATTTTTGAATGTTTTAGTGGCGTTTTGCTCGGAATGTCGTTTCCACCCAAAAAGGTGGTGTTTTCATCCAAAACGTACGCAATCGATTTTCTTATGAAACTGGATATTTTTTTTTTACCTTCACAAAAAAAAATGTTATTTTCAGTCCGAAACAGACCCATTTAAATTTTCTACACAAACTTGGTGTTTTTGGGCCTTTTGGGGGCGTTGTACTCAGAATGTCGTTTCCTTCCAAAAAGGTGGCATTTTTCGTCCAAAAGGGACAGAGTTTATTTTCAGGAATAACTTGGACTTTTTAGGAGTTTTGGGGGTGTTTCGCTCAGATGGTTGTTTCTACCCAAAATGGTTGTGTTTTTCGTCCAAAAGGGACACAATTGATTTTTCCACTCAAACTTGGTCTTTTCTGGCCATTTGGTGGTGTTTTTCTCTGAAGGTGGTTCCCAACAAAGAAGGTGGTATTTTTCGTCCAAAACGGACACAATTGTTGTTTCCAGTCAGACTTTGTTTTTTGGGGCCGTTTGGGGGTGTTTTTCTTAGAAGGTGGTTCCCAACCAAGATATTGGTGTTTTCCGTCCAAAACAGACACAATTGATTTTCTGGTGAAAGTTAGACTTTTCGGGCCTTTTAGGGGCGTTTCGCTCAGAAGGTCGTTTCAACCCTGAAAGGTGGTGTTTTTCCTCCAAAACGGATAAAATTGATTTTTCTACTCTAACTTGGTGTTTTTGGGTCTTTTGGTGGCGTTTTCCACAGAATTTTGTTTCCAACCAAAACAATGGCGTTTTTTGTCCAAAACGGTCGCAATTGATTTTCTGGTGAAACTTGATCTTTTTTTACCTTTTGCGCCTGTTTTTGCCCTGTAAGCTGTGCCACTTTAAAAAAAGTGGTATTTTTCGTCCTAAACAAACTCAGTTAAATTTTCAACACAAACTTGGTCTTTTTGGGCGTTTTGGGGGAGTTTTGCTCGGAAGGTCGTTTTCTTCCTAAAAGGTGGCATTTTTCGTCCAAAATGAACAGAGTTGATTTTCAGGTCAAACTTTGGAATTTTGGGGGTGTTTCGCCCTGAAGGTTGTTTCCACCCTAAAAGGTGGTGTTTTTCGTCCAAAAGGGAGACAATTGATTTTTTCACTCAAACCTGGTCTTTTTGGGCCATTTGGTGGTGTTTTTCTCTGAAGGTGGTTCCCAACAAAGAAGGTGTTGTTTTTCGTCCAAAACGGACGTAATGGTTTTTTCCACTCAAACTTCGTTTTTTTGGGCCGTTTGGGGGCGTTTTTCTTAGAAGGTGGTTCCCAACCGAGATACTGGTGTTTTTTGTCCAAAACGGACACAATTGATTTTCTAGTCAAAGTTGGACTTTTCGGGCCTTTTAGTGGCGTTTCGCTCAGAGGGTCGTTTCAACCCTGAAAGGTGGTGTTTTTCCTCCAAAACGGATAAAATTGATTTTTCTACTCTAACTTGGTGTTTTTGGGTCTTTTGGTGGCGTTTTCCCCAGAATTTTGTTTCCAACCAAAACAATGGCTTTTTTCGTCCAAAACGGTCGCAATTGATTTTCTGGTGAAACTTGATCTTTTTTTGCCTTTTGCGCCTGTTTTTGCCCTGTAAGCTGTGCCACTTTAAAAAAAGTGGTATTTTTCGTCCTAAACAAACTCAGTTAAATTTTCAACACAAACTTGGTCTTTTTGGGCGTTTTGGGGGAGTTTTGCTCGGAAGGTCGTTTTCTTCCTAAAAGGTGGCATTTTTCGTCCAAAATGAACAGAGTTGATTTTCAGGTCAAACTTTGGAATTTTGGGGGTGTTTCGCCCTGAAGGTTGTTTCCACCCTAAAAGGTGGTGTTTTTCGTCCAAAAGGGAGACAATTGATTTTTTCACTCAAACCTGGTCTTTTTGGGCCATTTGGTGGTGTTTTTCTCTGAAGGTGGTTCCCAACAAAGAAGGTGTTGTTTTTCGTCCAAAACGGACGTAATGGTTTTTTCCACTCAAACTTCGTTTTTTTGGGCCGTTTGGGGGCGTTTTTCTTAGAAGGTGGTTCCCAACCGAGATATTGGTGTTTTTTGTCCAAAACGGACACAATTGATTTTCTAGTCAAAGTTGGACTTTTCGGGCCTTTTAGTGGCGTTTCGCTCAGAGGGTCGTTTCAACCCTGAAAGGTGGTGTTTTTCCTCCAAAACGGATAAAATTGTTTTTTCTACTCTAACTTGGTGTTTTTGGGTCTTTTGGTGGCGTTTTCCCCAGAATTTTGTTTCCAACCAAAACAATGGCTTTTTTCGTCCAAAACGGTCGCAATTGATTTTCAGGTGAAACTTGATCTTTTTTTGCCTTTTGCGCCTGTTTTTGCTCCGTAAGCTGTGCCACTTTAAAAAAAGTGGTATTTTTCGTCGTAAACAAACTCAGTTAAATTCTCAACACAAACTTGGTCTTTTTGGGCGTTTTGCTCGAAAGGTCGTTTCCTTCCTAAAAGGTGGCGTTTTTCGTCCAAAACGGACAGAGTTGATTTTCTGGTCGAACATGGATTTTTCTGGAATTTTGGGGGTGTTTCGCCCAGAAGGTCGTTTCCACCCTAAAAGGTGGTGTTTTTCGTCCAAAACGGACACAATTGATTTTTTTACTCGAACATGGTATTTTTGAATGTTTTAGTGGCGTTTTGCTCGGAATGTCGTTTCCACCCAAAAAGGTGGTGTTTTCATCCAAAACGTACGCAATCGATTTTCTTATGAAACTGGATATTTTTTTTTTACCTTCACAAAAAAAAATGTTATTTTCAGTCCGAAACAGACCCATTTAAATTTTCTACACAAACTTGGTGTTTTTGGGCCTTTTGGGGGCGTTGTACTCAGAATGTCGTTTCCTTCCAAAAAGGTGGCATTTTTCGTCCAAAAGGGACAGAGTTTATTTTCAGGAATAACTTGGACTTTTTAGGAGTTTTGGGGGTGTTTCGCTCAGATGGTTGTTTCTACCCAAAATGGTTGTGTTTTTCGTCCAAAAGGGACACAATTGATTTTTCCACTCAAACTTGGTCTTTTCTGGCCATTTGGTGGTGTTTTTCTCTGAAGGTGGTTCCCAACAAAGAAGGTGGTATTTTTCGTCCAAAACGGACACAATTGTTGTTTCCAGTCAGACTTTGTTTTTTGGGGCCGTTTGGGGGTGTTTTTCTTAGAAGGTGGTTCCCAACCAAGATATTGGTGTTTTCCGTCCAAAACAGACACAATTGATTTTCTGGTGAAAGTTAGACTTTTCGGGCCTTTTAGGGGCGTTTCGCTCAGAAGGTCGTTTCAACCCTGAAAGGTGGTGTTTTTCCTCCAAAACGGATAAAATTGATTTTTCTACTCTAACTTGGTGTTTTTGGGTCTTTTGGTGGCGTTTTCCACAGAATTTTGTTTCCAACCAAAACAATGGCGTTTTTTGTCCAAAACGGTCGCAATTGATTTTCTGGTGAAACTTGATCTTTTTTTACCTTTTGCGCCTGTTTTTGCCCTGTAAGCTGTGCCACTTTAAAAAAAGTGGTATTTTTCGTCCTAAACAAACTCAGTTAAATTTTCAACACAAACTTGGTCTTTTTGGGCGTTTTGGGGGAGTTTTGCTCGGAAGGTCGTTTTCTTCCTAAAAGGTGGCATTTTTCGTCCAAAATGAACAGAGTTGATTTTCAGGTCAAACTTTGGAATTTTGGGGGTGTTTCGCCCTGAAGGTTGTTTCCACCCTAAAAGGTGGTGTTTTTCGTCCAAAAGGGAGACAATTGATTTTTTCACTCAAACCTGGTCTTTTTGGGCCATTTGGTGGTGTTTTTCTCTGAAGGTGGTTCCCAACAAAGAAGGTGTTGTTTTTCGTCCAAAACGGACGTAATGGTTTTTTTCCACTCAAACTTCGTTTTTTTTGGGCCGTTTGGGGGCGTTTTTCTTAGAAGGTGGTTCCCAACCGAGATACTGGTGTTTTTTGTCCAAAACGGACACAATTGATTTTCTAGTCAAAGTTGGACTTTTCGGGCCTTTTAGTGGCGTTTCGCTCAGAGGGTCGTTTCAACCCTGAAAGGTGGTGTTTTTCCTCCAAAACGGATAAAATTGATTTTTCTACTCTAACTTGGTGTTTTTGGGTCTTTTGGTGGCGTTTTCCCCAGAATTTTGTTTCCAACCAAAACAATGGCTTTTTTCGTCCAAAACGGTCGCAATTGATTTTCTGGTGAAACTTGATCTTTTTTTGCCTTTTGCGCCTGTTTTTGCCCTGTAAGCTGTGCCACTTTAAAAAAAGTGGTATTTTTCGTCCTAAACAAACTCAGTTAAATTTTCAACACAAACTTGGTCTTTTTGGGCGTTTTGGGGGAGTTTTGCTCGGAAGGTCGTTTTCTTCCTAAAAGGTGGCATTTTTCGTCCAAAATGAACAGAGTTGATTTTCAGGTCAAACTTTGGAATTTTGGGGGTGTTTCGCCCTGAAGGTTGTTTCCACCCTAAAAGGTGGTGTTTTTCGTCCAAAAGGGAGACAATTGATTTTTTCACTCAAACCTGGTCTTTTTGGGCCATTTGGTGGTGTTTTTCTCTGAAGGTGGTTCCCAACAAAGAAGGTGTTGTTTTTCGTCCAAAACGGACGTAATGGTTTTTTCCACTCAAACTTCGTTTTTTTGGGCCGTTTGGGGGTGTTTTTCTTAGAAGGTGGTTCCCAACCGAGATATTGGTGTTTTTTGTCCAAAACGGACACAATTGATTTTCTAGTCAAAGTTGGACTTTTCGGGCCTTTTAGTGGCGTTTCGCTCAGAGGGTCGTTTCAACCCTGAAAGGTGGTGTTTTTCCTCCAAAACGGATAAAATTGTTTTTTCTACTCTAACTTGGTGTTTTTGGGTCTTTTGGTGGCGTTTTCCCCAGAATTTTGTTTCCAACCAAAACAATGGCTTTTTTCGTCCAAAACGGTCGCAATTGATTTTCAGGTGAAACTTGATCTTTTTTTGCCTTTTGCGCCTGTTTTTGCTCCGTAAGCTGTGCCACTTTAAAAAAAGTGGTATTTTTCGTCGTAAACAAACTCAGTTAAATTCTCAACACAAACTTGGTCTTTTTGGGCGTTTTGCTCGAAAGGTCGTTTCCTTCCTAAAAGGTGGCGTTTTTCGTCCAAAACGGACAGAGTTGATTTTCTGGTCGAACATGGATTTTTCTGGAATTTTGGGGGTGTTTCGCCCAGAAGGTCGTTTCCACCCTAAAAGGTGGTGTTTTTCGTCCAAAACGGACACAATTGATTTTTTTACTCGAACATGGTATTTTTGAATGTTTTAGTGGCGTTTTGCTCGGAATGTCGTTTCCACCCAAAAAGGTGGTGTTTTCATCCAAAACGTACGCAATCGATTTTCTTATGAAACTGGATATTTTTTTTTTACCTTCACAAAAAAAAATGTTATTTTCAGTCCGAAACAGACCCATTTAAATTTTCTACACAAACTTGGTGTTTTTGGGCCTTTTGGGGGCGTTGTACTCAGAATGTCGTTTCCTTCCAAAAAGGTGGCATTTTTCGTCCAAAAGGGACAGAGTTTATTTTCAGGAATAACTTGGACTTTTTAGGAGTTTTGGGGGTGTTTCGCTCAGATGGTTGTTTCTACCCAAAATGGTTGTGTTTTTCGTCCAAAAGGGACACAATTGATTTTTCCACTCAAACTTGGTCTTTTCTGGCCATTTGGTGGTGTTTTTCTCTGAAGGTGGTTCCCAACAAAGAAGGTGGTATTTTTCGTCCAAAACGGACACAATTGTTGTTTCCAGTCAGACTTTGTTTTTTGGGGCCGTTTGGGGGTGTTTTTCTTAGAAGGTGGTTCCCAACCAAGATATTGGTGTTTTCCGTCCAAAACAGACACAATTGATTTTCTGGTGAAAGTTAGACTTTTCGGGCCTTTTAGGGGCGTTTCGCTCAGAAGGTCGTTTCAACCCTGAAAGGTGGTGTTTTTCCTCCAAAACGGATAAAATTGATTTTTCTACTCTAACTTGGTGTTTTTGGGTCTTTTGGTGGCGTTTTCCACAGAATTTTGTTTCCAACCAAAACAATGGCGTTTTTTGTCCAAAACGGTCGCAATTGATTTTCTGGTGAAACTTGATCTTTTTTTACCTTTTGCGCCTGTTTTTGCCCTGTAAGCTGTGCCACTTTAAAAAAAGTGGTATTTTTCGTCCTAAACAAACTCAGTTAAATTTTCAACACAAACTTGGTCTTTTTGGGCGTTTTGGGGGAGTTTTGCTCGGAAGGTCGTTTTCTTCCTAAAAGGTGGCATTTTTCGTCCAAAATGAACAGAGTTGATTTTCAGGTCAAACTTTGGAATTTTGGGGGTGTTTCGCCCTGAAGGTTGTTTCCACCCTAAAAGGTGGTGTTTTTCGTCCAAAAGGGAGACAATTGATTTTTTCACTCAAACCTGGTCTTTTTGGGCCATTTGGTGGTGTTTTTCTCTGAAGGTGGTTCCCAACAAAGAAGGTGTTGTTTTTCGTCCAAAACGGACGTAATGGTTTTTTCCACTCAAACTTCGTTTTTTTGGGCCGTTTGGGGGCGTTTTTCTTAGAAGGTGGTTCCCAACCGAGATACTGGTGTTTTTTGTCCAAAACGGACACAATTGATTTTCTAGTCAAAGTTGGACTTTTCGGGCCTTTTAGTGGCGTTTCGCTCAGAGGGTCGTTTCAACCCTGAAAGGTGGTGTTTTTCCTCCAAAACGGATAAAATTGATTTTTCTACTCTAACTTGGTGTTTTTGGGTCTTTTGGTGGCGTTTTCCCCAGAATTTTGTTTCCAACCAAAACAATGGCTTTTTTCGTCCAAAACGGTCGCAATTGATTTTCTGGTGAAACTTGATCTTTTTTTGCCTTTTGCGCCTGTTTTTGCCCTGTAAGCTGTGCCACTTTAAAAAAAGTGGTATTTTTCGTCCTAAACAAACTCAGTTAAATTTTCAACACAAACTTGGTCTTTTTGGGCGTTTTGGGGGAGTTTTGCTCGGAAGGTCGTTTTCTTCCTAAAAGGTGGCATTTTTCGTCCAAAATGAACAGAGTTGATTTTCAGGTCAAACTTTGGAATTTTGGGGGTGTTTCGCCCTGAAGGTTGTTTCCACCCTAAAAGGTGGTGTTTTTCGTCCAAAAGGGAGACAATTGATTTTTTCACTCAAACCTGGTCTTTTTGGGCCATTTGGTGGTGTTTTTCTCTGAAGGTGGTTCCCAACAAAGAAGGTGTTGTTTTTCGTCCAAAACGGACGTAATGGTTTTTTCCACTCAAACTTCGTTTTTTTGGGCCGTTTGGGGGCGTTTTTCTTAGAAGGTGGTTCCCAACCGAGATACTGGTGTTTTTTGTCCAAAACGGACACAATTGATTTTCTAGTCAAAGTTGGACTTTTCGGGCCTTTTAGTGGCGTTTCGCTCAGAGGGTCGTTTCAACCCTGAAAGGTGGTGTTTTTCCTCCAAAACGGATAAAATTGATTTTTCTACTCTAACTTGGTGTTTTTGGGTCTTTTGGTGGTGTTTTCCCCAGAATTTTGTTTCCAACCAAAACAATGGCTTTTTTCGTCCAAAACGGTCGCAATTGATTTTTTGGTGAAACTTGATCTTTTTTTGCCTTTTGCGCCTGTTTTTGCCCTGTAAGCTGTGCCACTTTAAAAAAAAGTGGTATTTTTCGTCCTAAACAAACTCAGTTAAATTTTCAACACAAACTTGGTCTTTTTGGGCGTTTTGGGGGAGTTTTGCTCGGAAGGTCGTTTTCTTCCTAAAAGGTGGCATTTTTCGTCCAAAATGAACAGAGTTGATTTTCAGGTCAAACTTTGGAATTTTGGGGGTGTTTCGCCCTGAAGGTTGTTTCCACCCTAAAAGGTGGTGTTTTTCGTCCAAAAGGGAGACAATTGATTTTTTCACTCAAACCTGGTCTTTTTGGGCCATTTGGTGGTGTTTTTCTCTGAAGGTGGTTCCCAACAAAGAAGGTGTTGTTTTTCGTCCAAAACGGACGTAATGGTTTTTTTCCACTCAAACTTCGTTTTTTTTGGGCCGTTTGGGGGCGTTTTTCTTAGAAGGTGGTTCCCAACCGAGATACTGGTGTTTTTTGTCCAAAACGGACACAATTGATTTTCTAGTCATAGTTGGACTTTTCGGGCCTTTTAGTGGCGTTTCGCTCAGAGGGTCGTTTCAACCCTGAAAGGTGGTGTTTTTCCTCCAAAACGGATAAAATTGATTTTTCTACTCTAACTTGGTGTTTTTGGGTCTTTTGGTGGCGTTTTCCCCAGAATTTTGTTTCCAACCAAAACAATGGCTTTTTTCGTCCAAAACGGTCGCAATTGATTTTCTGGTGAAACTTGATCTTTTTTTGCCTTTTGCGCCTGTTTTTGCCCTGTAAGCTGTGCCACTTTAAAAAAAGTGGTATTTTTCGTCCTAAACAAACTCAGTTAAATTTTCAACACAAACTTGGTCTTTTTGGGCGTTTTGGGGGAGTTTTGCTCGGAAGGTCGTTTTCTTCCTAAAAGGTGGCATTTTTCGTCCAAAATGAACAGAGTTGATTTTCAGGTCAAACTTTGGAATTTTGGGGGTGTTTCGCCCTGAAGGTTGTTTCCACCCTAAAAGGTGGTGTTTTTCGTCCAAAAGGGAGACAATTGATTTTTTCACTCAAACCTGGTCTTTTTGGGCCATTTGGTGGTGTTTTTCTCTGAAGGTGGTTCCCAACAAAGAAGGTGTTGTTTTTCGTCCAAAACGGACGTAATGGTTTTTTCCACTCAAACTTCGTTTTTTTGGGCCGTTTGGGGGCGTTTTTCTTAGAAGGTGGTTCCCAACCGAGATACTGGTGTTTTTTGTCCAAAACGGACACAATTGATTTTCTAGTCAAAGTTGGACTTTTCGGGCCTTTTAGTGGCGTTTCGCTCAGAGGGTCGTTTCAACCCTGAAAGGTGGTGTTTTTCCTCCAAAACGGATAAAATTGATTTTTCTACTCTAACTTGGTGTTTTTGGGTCTTTTGGTGGCGTTTTCCCCAGAATTTTGTTTCCAACCAAAACAATGGCTTTTTTCGTCCAAAACGGTCGCAATTGATTTTCTGGTGAAACTTGATCTTTTTTTGCCTTTTGCGCCTGTTTTTGCCCTGTAAGCTGTGCCACTTTAAAAAAAGTGGTATTTTTCGTCCTAAACAAACTCAGTTAAATTTTCAACACAAACTTGGTCTTTTTGGGCGTTTTGGGGGAGTTTTGCTCGGAAGGTCGTTTTCTTCCTAAAAGGTGGCATTTTTCGTCCAAAATGAACAGAGTTGATTTTCAGGTCAAACTTTGGAATTTTGGGGGTGTTTCGCCCTGAAGGTTGTTTCCACCCTAAAAGGTGGTGTTTTTCGTCCAAAAGGGAGACAATTGATTTTTTCACTCAAACCTGGTCTTTTTGGGCCATTTGGTGGTGTTTTTCTCTGAAGGTGGTTCCCAACAAAGAAGGTGTTGTTTTTCGTCCAAAACGGACGTAATGGTTTTTTTCCACTCAAACTTCGTTTTTTTGGGCCGTTTGGGGGCGTTTTTCTTAGAAGGTGGTTCCCAACCGAGATACTGGTGTTTTTTGTCCAAAACGGACACAATTGATTTTCTAGTCAAAGTTGGACTTTTCGGGCCTTTTAGTGGCGTTTCGCTCAGAGGGTCGTTTCAACCCTGAAAGGTGGTGTTTTTCCTCCAAAACGGATAAAATTGATTTTTCTACTCTAACTTGGTGTTTTTGGGTCTTTTGGTGGCGTTTTCCCCAGAATTTTGTTTCCAACCAAAACAATGGCTTTTTTCGTCCAAAACGGTCGCAATTGATTTTCTGGTGAAACTTGATCTTTTTTTGCCTTTTGCGCCTGTTTTTGCCCTGTAAGCTGTGCCACTTTAAAAAAAGTGGTATTTTTCGTCCTAAACAAACTCAGTTAAATTTTCAACACAAACTTGGTCTTTTTGGGCGTTTTGGGGGAGTTTTGCTCGGAAGGTCGTTTTCTTCCTAAAAGGTGGCATTTTTCGTCCAAAATGAACAGAGTTGATTTTCAGGTCAAACTTTGGAATTTTGGGGGTGTTTCGCCCTGAAGGTTGTTTCCACCCTAAAAGGTGGTGTTTTTCGTCCAAAAGGGAGACAATTGATTTTTTCACTCAAACCTGGTCTTTTTGGGCCATTTGGTGGTGTTTTTCTCTGAAGGTGGTTCCCAACAAAGAAGGTGTTGTTTTTCGTCCAAAACGGACGTAATGGTTTTTTCCACTCAAACTTCGTTTTTTTGGGCCGTTTGGGGGCGTTTTTCTTAGAAGGTGGTTCCCAACCGAGATACTGGTGTTTTTTGTCCAAAACGGACACAATTGATTTTCTAGTCAAAGTTGGACTTTTCGGGCCTTTTAGTGGCGTTTCGCTCAGAGGGTCGTTTCAACCCTGAAAGGTGGTGTTTTTCCTCCAAAACGGATAAAATTGATTTTTCTACTCTAACTTGGTGTTTTTGGGTCTTTTGGTGGTGTTTTCCCCAGAATTTTGTTTCCAACCAAAACAATGGCTTTTTTCGTCCAAAACGGTCGCAATTGATTTTCTGGTGAAACTTGATCTTTTTTTGCCTTTTGCGCCTGTTTTTGCCCTGTAAGCTGTGCCACTTTAAAAAAAAGTGGTATTTTTCGTCCTAAACAAACTCAGTTAAATTTTCAACACAAACTTGGTCTTTTTGGGCGTTTTGGGGGAGTTTTGCTCGGAAGGTCGTTTTCTTCCTAAAAGGTGGCATTTTTCGTCCAAAATGAACAGAGTTGATTTTCAGGTCAAACTTTGGAATTTTGGGGGTGTTTCGCCCTGAAGGTTGTTTCCACCCTAAAAGGTGGTGTTTTTCGTCCAAAAGGGAGACAATTGATTTTTTCACTCAAACCTGGTCTTTTTGGGCCATTTGGTGGTGTTTTTCTCTGAAGGTGGTTCCCAACAAAGAAGGTGTTGTTTTTCGTCCAAAACGGACGTAATGGTTTTTTTCCACTCAAACTTCGTTTTTTTGGGCCGTTTGGGGGCGTTTTTCTTAGAAGGTGGTTCCCAACCGAGATACTGGTGTTTTTTGTCCAAAACGGACACAATTGATTTTCTAGTCAAAGTTGGACTTTTCGGGCCTTTTAGTGGCGTTTCGCTCAGAGGGTCGTTTCAACCCTGAAAGGTGGTGTTTTTCCTCCAAAACGGATAAAATTGATTTTTCTACTCTAACTTGGTGTTTTTGGGTCTTTTGGTGGCGTTTTCCCCCAGAATTTTGTTTCCAACCAAAACAATGGCGTTTTTCGTCCAAAACGGTCGCAATTGATTTTCTGGTGAAACTTGATCTTTTTTTGCCTTTTGCGCCTGTTTTTGCCCTGTAAGCTGTGCCACTTTAAAAAAAGTGGTATTTTTCGTCCTAAACAAACTCAGTTAAATTTTCAACACAAACTTGGTCTTTTTGGGCGTTTTGGGGGAGTTTTGCTCGGAAGGTCGTTTTCTTCCTAAAAGGTGGCATTTTTCGTCCAAAATGAACAGAGTTGATTTTCAGGTCAAACTTTGGAATTTTGGGGGTGTTTCGCCCTGAAGGTTGTTTCCACCCTAAAAGGTGGTGTTTTTCGTCCAAAAGGGAGACAATTGATTTTTTCACTCAAACCTGGTCTTTTTGGGCCATTTGGTGGTGTTTTTCTCTGAAGGTGGTTCCCAACAAAGAAGGTGTTGTTTTTCGTCCAAAACGGACGTAATGGTTTTTTCCACTCAAACTTCGTTTTTTTGGGCCGTTTGGGGGCGTTTTTCTTAGAAGGTGGTTCCCAACCGAGATACTGGTGTTTTTGTCCAAAACGGACACAATTGATTTTCTAGTCAAAGTTGGACTTTTCGGGCCTTTTAGTGGCGTTTCGCTCAGAGGGTCGTTTCAACCCTGAAAGGTGGTGTTTTTCCTCCAAAACGGATAAAATTGATTTTTCTACTCTAACTTGGTGTTTTTGGGTCTTTTGGTGGCGTTTTCCACAGAATTTTGTTTCCAACCAAAACAATGGCGTTTTTTGTCCAAAACGGTCGCAATTGATTTTCTGGTGAAACTTGATCTTTTTTTACCTTTT
The DNA here is from genome assembly GCA_016647705.1 of Eucommia ulmoides. Classification (NCBI taxonomy): domain Eukaryota; kingdom Viridiplantae; phylum Streptophyta; class Magnoliopsida; order Garryales; family Eucommiaceae; genus Eucommia; species Eucommia ulmoides. The sequence goes on along the minus strand of CM028338.1, from coordinate 15,825,857 downwards.
GCGCCTGTTTTTGCCCTGTAAGCTGTGCCACTTTAAAAAAAGTGGTATTTTTCGTCCTAAACAAACTCAGTTAAATTTTCAACACAAACTTGGTCTTTTTGGGCGTTTTGGGGGAGTTTTGCTCGGAAGGTCGTTTTCTTCCTAAAAGGTGGCATTTTTCGTCCAAAATGAACAGAGTTGATTTTCAGGTCAAACTTTGGAATTTTGGGGGTGTTTCGCCCTGAAGGTTGTTTCCACCCTAAAAGGTGGTGTTTTTCGTCCAAAAGGGAGACAATTGATTTTTTCACTCAAACCTGGTCTTTTTGGGCCATTTGGTGGTGTTTTTCTCTGAAGGTGGTTCCCAACAAAGAAGGTGTTGTTTTTCGTCCAAAACGGACGTAATGGTTTTTTCCACTCAAACTTCGTTTTTTTGGGCCGTTTGGGGGCGTTTTTCTTAGAAGGTGGTTCCCAACCGAGATACTGGTGTTTTTTGTCCAAAACGGACACAATTGATTTTCTAGTCAAAGTTGGACTTTTCGGGCCTTTTAGTGGCGTTTCGCTCAGAGGGTCGTTTCAACCCTGAAAGGTGGTGTTTTTCCTCCAAAACGGATAAAATTGATTTTTCTACTCTAACTTGGTGTTTTTGGGTCTTTTGGTGGCGTTTTCCCCAGAATTTTGTTTCCAACCAAAACAATGGCTTTTTTCGTCCAAAACGGTCGCAATTGATTTTCTGGTGAAACTTGATCTTTTTTTGCCTTTTGCGCCTGTTTTTGCCCTGTAAGCTGTGCCACTTTAAAAAAAGTGGTATTTTTCGTCCTAAACAAACTCAGTTAAATTTTCAACACAAACTTGGTCTTTTTGGGCGTTTTGGGGGAGTTTTGCTCGGAAGGTCGTTTTCTTCCTAAAAGGTGGCATTTTTCGTCCAAAATGAACAGAGTTGATTTTCAGGTCAAACTTTGGAATTTTGGGGGTGTTTCGCCCTGAAGGTTGTTTCCACCCTAAAAGGTGGTGTTTTTCGTCCAAAAGGGAGACAATTGATTTTTTCACTCAAACCTGGTCTTTTTGGGCCATTTGGTGGTGTTTTTCTCTGAAGGTGGTTCCCAACAAAGAAGGTGTTGTTTTTCGTCCAAAACGGACGTAATGGTTTTTTCCACTCAAACTTCGTTTTTTTGGGCCGTTTGGGGGCGTTTTTCTTAGAAGGTGGTTCCCAACCGAGATACTGGTGTTTTTTGTCCAAAACGGACACAATTGATTTTCTAGTCAAAGTTGGACTTTTCGGGCCTTTTAGTGGCGTTTCGCTCAGAGGGTCGTTTCAACCCTGAAAGGTGGTGTTTTTCCTCCAAAACGGATAAAATTGATTTTTCTACTCTAACTTGGTGTTTTTGGGTCTTTTGGTGGCGTTTTCCCCAGAATTTTGTTTCCAACCAAAACAATGGCTTTTTTCGTCCAAAACGGTCGCAATTGATTTTCTGGTGAAACTTGATCTTTTTTTGCCTTTTGCGCCTGTTTTTGCCCTGTAAGCTGTGCCACTTTAAAAAAAGTGGTATTTTTCGTCCTAAACAAACTCAGTTAAATTTTCAACACAAACTTGGTCTTTTTGGGCGTTTTGGGGGAGTTTTGCTCGGAAGGTCGTTTTCTTCCTAAAAGGTGGCATTTTTCGTCCAAAATGAACAGAGTTGATTTTCAGGTCAAACTTTGGAATTTTGGGGGTGTTTCGCCCTGAAGGTTGTTTCCACCCTAAAAGGTGGTGTTTTTCGTCCAAAAGGGAGACAATTGATTTTTTCACTCAAACCTGGTCTTTTTGGGCCATTTGGTGGTGTTTTTCTCTGAAGGTGGTTCCCAACAAAGAAGGTGTTGTTTTTCGTCCAAAACGGACGTAATGGTTTTTTCCACTCAAACTTCGTTTTTTTGGGCCGTTTGGGGGCGTTTTTCTTAGAAGGTGGTTCCCAACCGAGATACTGGTGTTTTTTGTCCAAAACGGACACAATTGATTTTCTAGTCAAAGTTGGACTTTTCGGGCCTTTTAGTGGCGTTTCGCTCAGAGGGTCGTTTCAACCCTGAAAGGTGGTGTTTTTCCTCCAAAACGGATAAAATTGATTTTTCTACTCTAACTTGGTGTTTTTGGGTCTTTTGGTGGTGTTTTCCCCAGAATTTTGTTTCCAACCAAAACAATGGCTTTTTTCGTCCAAAACGGTCGCAATTGATTTTTTGGTGAAACTTGATCTTTTTTTGCCTTTTGCGCCTGTTTTTGCCCTGTAAGCTGTGCCACTTTAAAAAAAAGTGGTATTTTTCGTCCTAAACAAACTCAGTTAAATTTTCAACACAAACTTGGTCTTTTTGGGCGTTTTGGGGGAGTTTTGCTCGGAAGGTCGTTTTCTTCCTAAAAGGTGGCATTTTTCGTCCAAAATGAACAGAGTTGATTTTCAGGTCAAACTTTGGAATTTTGGGGGTGTTTCGCCCTGAAGGTTGTTTCCACCCTAAAAGGTGGTGTTTTTCGTCCAAAAGGGAGACAATTGATTTTTTCACTCAAACCTGGTCTTTTTGGGCCATTTGGTGGTGTTTTTCTCTGAAGGTGGTTCCCAACAAAGAAGGTGTTGTTTTTCGTCCAAAACGGACGTAATGGTTTTTTCCACTCAAACTTCGTTTTTTTGGGCCGTTTGGGGGCGTTTTTCTTAGAAGGTGGTTCCCAACCGAGATACTGGTGTTTTTTGTCCAAAACGGACACAATTGATTTTCTAGTCAAAGTTGGACTTTTCGGGCCTTTTAGTGGCGTTTCGCTCAGAGGGTCGTTTCAACCCTGAAAGGTGGTGTTTTTCCTCCAAAACGGATAAAATTGATTTTTCTACTCTAACTTGGTGTTTTTGGGTCTTTTGGTGGCGTTTTCCCCAGAATTTTGTTTCCAACCAAAACAATGGCTTTTTTCGTCCAAAACGGTCGCAATTGATTTTCTGGTGAAACTTGATCTTTTTTTGCCTTTTGCGCCTGTTTTTGCCCTGTAAGCTGTGCCACTTTAAAAAAGTGGTATTTTTCGTCCTAAACAAACTCAGTTAAATTTTCAACACAAACTTGGTCTTTTTGGGCGTTTTGGGGGAGTTTTGCTCGGAAGGTCGTTTTCTTCCTAAAAGGTGGCATTTTTCGTCCAAAATGAACAGAGTTGATTTTCAGGTCAAACTTTGGAATTTTGGGGGTGTTTCGCCCTGAAGGTTGTTTCCACCCTAAAAGGTGGTGTTTTTCGTCCAAAAGGGAGACAATTGATTTTTTCACTCAAACCTGGTCTTTTTGGGCCATTTGGTGGTGTTTTTTCTCTGAAGGTGGTTCCCAACAAAGAAGGTGTTGTTTTTCGTCCAAAACGGACGTAATGGTTTTTTCCACTCAAACTTCGTTTTTTTGGGCCGTTGGGGGCGTTTTTCTTAGAAGGTGGTTCCCAACCGAGATACTGGTGTTTTTTGTCCAAAACGGACACAATTGATTTTCTAGTCAAAGTTGGACTTTTCGGGCCTTTTAGTGGCGTTTCGCTCAGAGGGTCGTTTCAACCCTGAAAGGTGGTGTTTTTCCTCCAAAACGGATAAAATTGATTTTTCTACTCTAACTTGGTGTTTTTGGGTCTTTTGGTGGCGTTTTCCCCAGAATTTTGTTTCCAACCAAAACAATGGCTTTTTTCGTCCAAAACGGTCGCAATTGATTTTTTGGTGAAACTTGATCTTTTTTTGCCTTTTGCGCCTGTTTTTGCCCTGTAAGCTGTGCCACTTTAAAAAAAGTGGTATTTTTCGTCCTAAACAAACTCAGTTAAATTTTCAACACAAACTTGGTCTTTTTGGGCGTTTTGGGGGAGTTTTGCTCGGAAGGTCGTTTTCTTCCTAAAAGGTGGCATTTTTCGTCCAAAATGAACAGAGTTGATTTCAGGTCAAACTTTGGAATTTTGGGGGTGTTTCGCCCTGAAGGTTGTTTCCACCCTAAAAGGTGGTGTTTTTCGTCCAAAAGGGAGACAATTGATTTTTTCACTCAAACCTGGTCTTTTTGGGCCATTTGGTGGTGTTTTTCTCTGAAGGTGGTTCCCAACAAAGAAGGTGTTGTTTTTCGTCCAAAACGGACGTAATGGTTTTTTCCACTCAAACTTCGTTTTTTTTGGGCCGTTTGGGGGCGTTTTTCTTAGAAGGTGGTTCCCAACCGAGATACTGGTGTTTTTTGTCCAAACGGACACAATTGATTTTCTAGTCAAAGTTGGACTTTTCGGGCCTTTTAGTGGCGTTTCGCTCAGAGGGTCGTTTCAACCCTGAAAGGTGGTGTTTTTCCTCCAAAACGGATAAAATTGATTTTTCTACTCTAACTTGGTGTTTTTGGGTCTTTTGGTGGCGTTTTCCCCAGAATTTTGTTTCCAACCAAAACAATGGCTTTTTTTCGTCCAAAACGGTCGCAATTGATTTTTGGTGAAACTTGATCTTTTTTTGCCTTTTGCGCCTGTTTTTGCCCTGTAAGCTGTGCCACTTTAAAAAAAGTGGTATTTTTCGTCCTAAACAAACTCAGTTAAATTTTCAACACAAACTTGGTCTTTTTGGGCGTTTTGGGGGAGTTTTGCTCGGAAGGTCGTTTTCTTCCTAAAAGGTGGCATTTTTCGTCCAAAATGAACAGAGTTGATTTTCAGGTCAAACTTTGGAATTTTGGGGGTGTTTCGCCCTGAAGGTTGTTTCCACCCTAAAAGGTGGTGTTTTTCGTCCAAAAGGGAGACAATTGATTTTTTCACTCAAACCTGGTCTTTTTGGGCCATTTGGTGGTGTTTTTCTCTGAAGGTGGTTCCCAACAAAGAAGGTGTTGTTTTTCGTCCAAAACGGACGTAATGGTTTTTTTCCACTCAAACTTCGTTTTTTTTGGGCCGTTTGGGGGCGTTTTTCTTAGAAGGTGGTTCCCAACCGAGATACTGGTGTTTTTTGTCCAAAACGGACACAATTGATTTTCTAGTCAAAGTTGGACTTTTCGGGCCTTTTAGTGGCGTTTCGCTCAGAGGGTCGTTTCAACCCTGAAAGGTGGTGTTTTTCCTCCAAAACGGATAAAATTGATTTTTCTACTCTAACTTGGTGTTTTTGGGTCTTTTGGTGGCGTTTTCCCCAGAATTTTGTTTCCAACCAAAACAATGGCTTTTTTCGTCCAAAACGGTCGCAATTGATTTTCTGGTGAAACTTGATCTTTTTTTGCCTTTTGCGCCTGTTTTTGCTCCTGTAAGCTGTGCCACTTTAAAAAAAGTGGTATTTTTCGTCCTAAACAAACTCAGTTAAATTCTCAACACAAACTTGGTCTTTTTGGGCGTTTTGCTCGAAAGGTCGTTTCCTTCCTAAAAGGTGGCGTTTTTCGTCCAAAACGGACAGAGTTGATTTTCTGGTCGAACATGGATTTTTCTGGAATTTTGGGGGTGTTTCGCCCAGAAGGTCGTTTCCACCCTAAAAGGTGGTGTTTTTTCGTCCAAAACGGACACAATTGATTTTTTTACTCGAACATGGTATTTTTGAATGTTTTAGTGGCGTTTTGCTCGGAATGTCGTTTCCACCCAAAAGGTGGTGTTTTCATCCAAAACGTACGCAATCGATTTTCTTGTGAAACTGGATATTTTTTTTTTACCTTCACAAAAAAAAATGTTATTTTCAGTCCGAAACAGACCCATTTAAATTTTCTACACAAACTTGGTGTTTTTGGGCCTTTTGGGGGCGTTGTACTCAGAATGTCGTTTCCTTCCAAAAGGTGGCATTTTTCGTCCAAAAGGGACAGAGTTTATTTTCAGGAATAACTTGGACTTTTTAGGAGTTTTGGGGGGTGTTTCGCTCAGATGGTTGTTTCTACCCAAAATGGTTGTGGTTTTCGTCCAAAAGGGACACAATTGATTTTTCCACTCAAACTTGGTCTTTTCTGGCCATTTGGTGGTGTTTTCTCTGAAGGTGGTTCCCAACAAAGAAGGTGGTATTTTTCGTCCAAACGGACACAATTGTTGTTTCCAGTCAGACTTTGTTTTTTGGGGCCGTTTGGGGGTGTTTTTCTTAGAAGGTGGTTCCAACCAAGATATTGGTGTTTTTCCGTCCAAAACAGACACAATTGATTTTCTGGTGAAAGTTAGACTTTTCGGGCCTTTTAGGGGCGTTTCGCTCAGAAGGTCGTTTCAACCCTGAAAGGTGGTGTTTTTCCTCCAAAACGGATAAAATTGATTTTTCTACTCTAACTTGGTGTTTTTGGGTCTTTTGGTGGCGTTTTCCACAGAATTTTGTTTCCAACCAAAACAATGGCGTTTTTTGTCCAAAACGGTCGCAATTGATTTTCTGGTGAAACTTGATCTTTTTTTAGCCTTTTGCGCCTGTTTTTGCCCTGTAAGCTGTGCCACTTTAAAAAAAAGTGGTATTTTTCGTCCTAAACAAACTCAGTTAAATTTTCAACACAAACTTGGTCTTTTTGGGCGTTTTGGGGGAGTTTTGCTCGGAAGGTCGTTTTCTTCCTAAAAGGTGGCATTTTTCGTCCAAAATGAACAGAGTTGATTTTCAGGTCAAACTTTGGAATTTTGGGGGTGTTTCGCCCTGAAGGTTGTTTCCACCCTAAAAGGTGGTGTTTTTCGTCCAAAAGGGAGACAATTGATTTTTTCACTCAAACCTGGTCTTTTTGGGCCATTTGGTGGTGTTTTTCTCTGAAGGTGGTTCCCAACAAAGAAGGTGTTGTTTTTCGTCCAAAACGGACGTAATGGTTTTTTCCACTCAAACTTCGTTTTTTTTGGGCCGTTTGGGGGCGTTTTTCTTAGAAGGTGGTTCCCAACCGAGATACTGGTGTTTTTTGTCCAAAACGGACACAATTGATTTTCTAGTCAAAGTTGGACTTTTCGGGCCTTTTAGTGGCGTTTCGCTCAGAGGGTCGTTTCAACCCTGAAAGGTGGTGTTTTTCCTCCAAAACGGATAAAATTGATTTTTCTACTCTAACTTGGTGTTTTTGGGTCTTTTGGTGGCGTTTTCCCCAGAATTTTGTTTCCAACCAAAACAATGGCTTTTTTCGTCCAAAACGGTCGCAATTGATTTTCTGGTGAAACTTGATCTTTTTTTGCCTTTTGCGCCTGTTTTTGCCCTGTAAGCTGTGCCACTTTAAAAAAAGTGGTATTTTTCGTCCTAAACAAACTCAGTTAAATTTTCAACACAAACTTGGTCTTTTTGGGCGTTTTGGGGGAGTTTTGCTCGGAAGGTCGTTTTCTTCCTAAAAGGTGGCATTTTTCGTCCAAAATGAACAGAGTTGATTTCAGGTCAAACTTTGGAATTTTGGGGTGTTTCGCCCTGAAGGTTGTTTCCACCCTAAAAGGTGGTGTTTTTTCGTCCAAAAGGGAGACAATTGATTTTTTCACTCAAACCTGGTCTTTTTGGGCCATTTGGTGGTGTTTTTCTCTGAAGGTGGTTCCCAACAAAGAAGGTGTTGTTTTTCGTCCAAACGGACGTAATGGTTTTTTCCACTCAAACTTCGTTTTTTTTGGGCCGTTTGGGGGCGTTTTTCTTAGAAGGTGGTTCCCAACCGAGATACTGGTGTTTTTTGTCCAAAACGGACACAATTGATTTTCTAGTCAAAGTTGGACTTTTCGGGCCTTTTAGTGGCGTTTCGCTCAGAGGGTCGTTTCAACCCTGAAAGGTGGTGTTTTTTCCTCCAAAACGGATAAAATTGATTTTTCTACTCTAACTTGGTGTTTTGGGTCTTTTGGTGGCGTTTTCCCCAGAATTTTGTTTCCAACCAAAACAATGGCTTTTTTCGTCCAAAACGGTCGCAATTGATTTTCTGGTGAAACTTGATCTTTTTTTGCCTTTTGCGCCTGTTTTTGCCCTGTAAGCTGTGCCACTTTAAAAAAAGTGGTATTTTTCGTCCTAAACAACTCAGTTAAATTTTCAACACAAACTTGGTCTTTTTGGGCGTTTTGGGGGAGTTTTGCTCGGAAGGTCGTTTTCTTCCTAAAAGGTGGCATTTTTCGTCCAAAATGAACAGAGTTGATTTTCAGGTCAAACTTTGGAATTTTGGGGGTGTTTCGCCCTGAAGGTTGTTTCCACCCTAAAAGGTGGTGTTTTTCGTCCAAAAGGGAGACAATTGATTTTTTCACTCAAACCTGGTCTTTTTGGGCCATTTGGTGGTGTTTTTCTCTGAAGGTGGTTCCCAACAAAGAAGGTGTTGTTTTTCGTCCAAAACGGACGTAATGGTTTTTTCCACTCAAACTTCGTTTTTTTGGGCCGTTTGGGGGCGTTTTTCTTAGAAGGTGGTTCCCAACCGAGATACTGGTGTTTTTTGTCCAAAACGGACACAATTGATTTTCTAGTCAAAGTTGGACTTTTCGGGCCTTTTAGTGGCGTTTCGCTCAGAGGGTCAGTTTCAACCCTGAAAGGTGGTGTTTTTCCTCCAAAACGGATAAAATTGATTTTTCTACTCTAACTTGGTGTTTTTGGGTCTTTTGGTGGCGTTTTCCCCAGAATTTTGTTTCCAACCAAAACAATGGCTTTTTTCGTCCAAAACGGTCGCAATTGATTTTCTGGTGAAACTTGATCTTTTTTTGCCTTTTGCGCCTGTTTTTGCTCCGTAAGCTGTGCCACTTTAAAAAAAGTGGTATTTTTCGTCCTAAACAAACTCAGTTAAATTCTCAACACAAACTTGGTCTTTTGGGCGTTTTGCTCGAAAGGTCGTTTCCTTCCTAAAAGGTGGCGTTTTTCGTCCAAAACGGAACAGAGTTGATTTTCTGGTCGAACATGATTTTTCTGGAATTTTGGGGGTGTTTCGCCCAGAAGGTCGTTTCCACCCTAAAAGGTGGTGTTTTTCGTCCAAAACGGACACAATTGATTTTTTTACTCGAACATGGTATTTTTGAATGTTTTAGTGGCGTTTTGCTCGGAATGTCGTTTCCACCCAAAAAGGTGGTGTTTTCATCCAAAACGTACGCAATCGATTTTCTTATGAAACTGGATATTTTTTTTTTACCTTCACAAAAAAAAATGTTATTTTCAGTCCGAAACAGACCCATTTAAATTTTCTACACAAACTTGGTGTTTTTGGGCCTTTTGGGGGCGTTGTACTCAGAATGTCGTTTCCTTCCAAAAAGGTGGCATTTTTCGTCCAAAAGGGACAGAGTTATTTTCAGGAATAACTTGGACTTTTAGGAGTTTTGGGGGTGTTTCGCTCAGATGGTTGTTTCTACCCAAAATGGTTGTGTTTCGTCCAAAAGGGACACAATTGATTTTTCACTCAAACTTGGTCTTTTCTGGCCATTTGGTGGTGTTTTTCTCTGAAGGTGGTTCCCAACAAAGAAGGTGGTGTTTTTCGTCCAAAAACGGACGAATGGTTTTTTTCCACTCCAACTTCGTTTTTTGGGCCCGTTTGGGGGCGTTTTTCTTAGAAGGTGGTTCCCAACCGAGATACTGTTGTTTTTTGTCCAAACGGACACAATTGGATTTCTAGTCAAAGTTGGACTTTTCGGGCCTTTAGTGGCGTTCGCTCAGAGGTCGGTTCAAACCCTGAAAGGTGGTGTGTTTTCCTCCAAAACGGATAAAATTGGATTTTCTACTCTAACTGGTGTTTTTGGGTCTGTTTGGTGGCGTTTTCCCCAGAATTTTGTTGCCAACAAAACAAATGGCTTTTTTTCGTCCAAAACGGGTCGCAATTGATTCTTGGTGAAACTTGATCTTTTTTGCCTTTTGCGCCTGTTTTTGCCTGTAAACCTGTGCCACTTTAAAAAAAAGTGAGTATTTTTCGTACTAAACAAACTCAGTTAAATTTTCAACACAAACTTGGGTCTTTGGGTGGGCGTTTTGGGTAGTTTGCTCGGAAGTCGTTTTCTTCCTAAAAGGTGGCATTTTTTCGTCCAAAATGAACAGGTGATTTTCAGGTCAAACTTTGGAATTTGGGGTGTTTCGCCCTGAGGTTGTTTCCCACCCTAAAGGTGGTGTGTTTTCGTCCAAAAGGGAGACAATTGATTTTTTCACTCAAACCTGGTCTTTTTGGGCCATTTGGTGGTGTTTTTTCTCTGAAGGTGGTTCCCAACAAAGAAGGTGTTGTTTTTCGTCAAACGGGACGTAATGGTTTTTTTTCCACTCAAACTTCGTTTTTTTGGGCCGTTTGGGGGGCGTTTTTCTTAGAAGGGTGGTTCCCAACAGAGATCTGGTGTTTTTGTGTCCAAAACGGACACAATTGATTTTCCTGTCAAAGTTGGACTTTTCGGGCCTTTTAGTGGCGTTTCGCTCAGAGGGTCGTTTCAACCCTGAAGGTGGTGTTTTTTCCTCCAAAACGGATACAAATTGATTTTTACCTACTCTAAACTTGGTGTTTTTGGGTCTTTTGGTGGCGTTTTCCCCAGAATTTGTTTCCAACCAAAACAATGCTTTTTTTTTCGTCCAAACGGTCGCAAATTGATTTTTCTGGTGAAACTTGATCTTTTTTTGCCTTTTGCGCCTGTTTTTGCCCTGTAAGCTGTGCCACTTTAAAAAAAGTGGTATTTCGTCCTAAACAAACTCAGTTAAATTTTCAACACAAACTTGGTCTTTTTGGGCGTTTTGGGGGAGTTTTGCTCGGAAGGTCGTTTTCTTCTAAAAGGTGCATTTTCGTCCAAAATGAACAGAGTTGATTTTCAGGTCAAACTTTGGAATTTGGGGGTGTTTCGCCCTGAAGGTTGTTTCCACCCTAAAAGGTGGTGTTTTTCGTCCAAAAGGGAGACATTGATTTTTTCACTCAAACCTGTCTTTTGGGCCATTTGGTGGTGTTTTTCCCTGAAGGTGGTTCCCACAAAGAAGGTGTTGTTTTTCGTCCAAACGTAATGGTTTTTCCACTCAAACTTCGTTTTTTTTGGGCCGTTTGGGGGCGTTTTTCTTAGAAGGTGGTTCCCAACCGAGATACTGTGTTTTTGTCCAAAACGGACACAATGATTTTCTAGTCAAAGTTGGACTTTCGGGCCTTTTAGTGGCTTTTCGCTCAGAGGGTCGTTTCAACCCTGAAAGGTGGTGTTTTTCCTCCAAACGGAAAATTGTTTCTACTCTAACTTGGTGTTTTTGGTCTTTTGGTGCGTTTTCCCAGAATTTTTGTTTCCAACCAAAACAATGGCTTTTTTCGTCCAAAACGGTCGCAATTGATTTTCTGGTGAAACTTGATCTTTTTTTGCCTTTTGCGCCTGTTTTTTGCCCTGTAAGCTGTGCCACTTTAAAAAAAGTGGTATTTTTCGTCCTAAACAACTCATTACAATTCTCAACACAATTGGTCTTTTTGGCGTTTTGCTCGAAAGGTCGTTTCCTTCCTAAAAGGTGGCGTTTTTCGTCCAAAACGACAGAGTTGATTTTCTGGTCGAACATGGATTTCTGGAATTTTGGGGTGTTTCGCCCAGAAGGTCGTTTCCACCCTAACGGTGGTGTTTTTCGTCCAAAACGGACACAATTGATTTTTTACTCGAACATGGTATTTTTGAATGTTTTAGTGGCGTTTTGCTCGGAATGTCGTTTCCACCCAAAAAGGTGGTGTTTTCATCCAAAACGTACGCAATCGATTTTCTTGTGAAACTGGATATTTTTTTTTTCCTTCACAAAAAAAAATGTTATTTTCAGTCCGAACAGACCCATTTAAATTTTCTACACAAACTTGGTGTTTTGGGCCTTTTGGGGGTTGTACTCAGAATGTCGTTTCCTTCCAAAAAGGTGGCATTTTTCGTCCAAAAGGGACAGAGTTATTTTCAGGAATAACTTGGACTTTTAGGAGTTTTGGGGGTGTTTCGCTCAGATGGTTGTTTCCACCCTAAAAGGTTGTGTTTTTCGTCCAAAAGGGACACAATTGATTTTTCCACTCAAACTTGGTCTTTTCTGGCCATTTGGTGGTGTTTTTCTCTGAAGGTGGTTCCCAACAAGAAGGTGTATTTTTCGTCCAAAACGGACACAATTGTTGTTTCCCGTCAGACTTTGTTTTTTTGGGCCGTTTGGGGTGTTTTTTCTTAGAAGGTGGTTCCCAACCAGATATTGGTGTTTTCCGTCCAAACAACACAATTGATTTTCTGGTGAAGTTACTTTTCGGGCCTTTTAGGGCTTTCGCTCAGAAGGTCGTTTCAACCCTGAAAGTTGGTGTTTTTCCTCCAAACGGATAAAATTGATTTTTCTACTCTAACTTGGTGTTTTTGGGTCTTTTGGTGGCGTTTTCCACAGAATTTTGTTTCCAACCAAAACAATGGCGTTTTTTGTCCAAAACGGTCGCAATTGATTTTCTGGTGAAACTTGATCTTTTTTTACCTTTTGCGCCTGTTTTTTGCCCTGTAAGCTGTGCCACTTTAAAAAAAGTGGTATTTTTCGTCCTAAACAACTCAGTTAAATTTTCAACACAAACTTGGTCTTTTTGGGCGTTTTGGGGGAGTTTTGCTCGGAAGTCGTTTTCTTCCTAAAAGGTGGCATTTTTCGTCCAAAATGAACAGAGTTGATTTTCAGGTCAAACTTTGGAATTTTGGGGTGTTTTCGCCCTGAAGGTTGTTTCCACCCTAAAAGGTGTGTTTTTTCGTCCAAAAGGGAGACAATTGATTTTTTTCACTCAAACCTGGTCTTTTTGGGCCATTTGGTGGTGTTTTTTCTCTGAAGGTGGTTCCCAACAAAGAAGGTGTGTGTTTTTCGTCCAAAACGGACGTAATGGTTTTTTCCACTCAAACTTCGTTTTTTTGGGCCGTTTGGGGGCGTTTTTCTTAGAAGGTGGTTCCCAACCGAGATACTGGTGTTTTTTGTCCAAAACGACACAATTGATTTTCTAGTCAAAGTTGGACTTTTCGGGCCTTTTAGTGGCGTTTCGCTCAGAGGGTCGTTTCAACCCTGAAAGGTGTGTTTTTCCTCCAAAACGGATAAAATTGATTTTTCTACTCTAACTGGTGTTTTTGGGTCTTTTGGTGGCGTTTTCCCCAAATTTTGTTTCCAACCAAAACAATGGCTTTTTTTTCGTCCAAAACGGTCGCAATTGATTTTCTGGTGAAACTTGATCTTTTTTTGCCTTTTGCGCCTGTTTTTGCCCTGTAAGCTGTGCCACTTTAAAAAAAGTGGTATTTTTCGTCCTAAACAAACTCAGTTAAATTTTCAACACAAACTTGGTCTTTTTGGGCGTTTTGGGGGAGTTTTGCTCGGAAGGTCGTTTTCTTCCTAAAAGGTGGCATTTTCGTCCAAAATGAACAGAGTTGATTTTCAGGTCAAACTTTGGAATTTTGGGGTGTTTCGCCCTGAAGGTTGTTTCCACCCTAAAAGTGGTGTTTTTTCGTCCAAAGGGAGACAATTGATTTTTTCACTCAAACCTGGTCTTTTTGGGCCATTTGGTGGTGTTTTTCTCTGAAGGTGGTTCCCAACAAAGAAGTTGTTTTTCGTCCAAAACGGACGTAATGGTTTTTTCCACTCAAACTTCGTTTTTTTGGGCCGTTTGGGGGCGTTTTTTCTTAGAAGGTGGTTCCCAACCGAGATACTGGTGTTTTTTGTCCAAAACGACACAATTGATTTTCTAGTCAAAGTTGGACTTTTCGGGCCTTTTAGTGGCGTTTCGCTCAGAGGGTCGTTTCAACCCTGAAAGGTGGTGTTTTTCCTCCAAAACGGATAAAATTGATTTTTCTACTCTAACTTGGTGTTTTTGGGTCTTTTGGTGGCGTTTTCCCCAGAATTTTGTTTCCAACCAAAACAATGGCTTTTTTCGTCCAAAACGGTCGCAATTGATTTTCTGGTGAAACTTGATCTTTTTTTGCCTTTTGCGCCTGTTTTTGCCCTGTAAGCTGTGCCACTTTAAAAAAAGTGGTATTTTTCGTCCTAAACAAACTCAGTTAAATTTTCAACACAAACTTGGTCTTTTTGGGCGTTTTGGGGAGTTTTGCTCGGAAGGTCGTTTTCTTCCTAAAAGGTGGCATTTTTCGTCCAAAATGAACAGAGTTGATTTTCAGGTCAAACTTTGGAATTTTGGGGGTGTTTCGCCCTGAAGGTTGTTTCCACCCTAAAAGGTGGTGTTTTTCGTCCAAAAGGGAGACAATTGATTTTTTCACTCAAACCTGGTCTTTTTGGGCCATTTGGTGGTGTTTTCTCTGAAGGTGGTTCCCAACAAAGAAGGTGTTGTTTTTTCGTCCAAAACGACGTAATGGTTTTTTTCCACTCAAACTTCGTTTTTTGGGCCGTTTGGGGGCGTTTTTCTTAGAAGGTGGTTCCCAACCGAGATACTGGTGTTTTTTTTGTCCAAAACGGACACATTGTTTTCTAGTCAAAGTTGGACTTTTCGGGCCTTTTAGTGGCGTTTCGCTCAGAGGGTCGTTTCAACCCTGAAAGGTGGTGTTTTTCCTCCAAAACGGATAAAATTGATTTTTCTACTCTAACTTGGTGTTTTTGGGTCTTTTGGTGGCGTTTTCCCCAGAATTTTGTTTCCAACCAAAACAAGGCTTTTTTCGTCCAAAACGGTCGCAATTGATTTTCTGGTGAAACTTGATCTTTTTTTGCCTTTTGCGCCTGTTTTTGCCCTGTAAGCTGTGCCACTTTAAAAAAAAGTGGTATTTTTTCGTCCTAAACAAACTCAGTTAAATTTTCAACACAAACTTGGTCTTTTGGGCGTTTTGGGGGAGTTTTGCTCGGAAGGTCGTTTTCTTCCTAAAAGGTGGCATTTTTCGTCCAAAATGAACAGAGTTGATTTTCAGGTCAAACTTTGGAATTTTGGGGGTGTTTCGCCCTGAAGGTTGTTTCCACCCTAAAAGGTGGTGTTTTTCGTCCAAAAGGGAGACAATTGATTTTTCACTCAAACCTGGTCTTTTTGGGCCATTTGGTGGTGTTTTTCTCTGAAGGTGGTTCCCAACAAAGAAGGTGTTGTTTTTCGTCCAAAACGGACGTAATGGTTTTTTCCACTCAAACTTCGTTTTTTTGGGCCGTTTGGGGGCGTTTTTCTTAGAAGGTGGTTCCCAACCGAGATACTGGTGTTTTTTGTCCAAAACGGACACAATTGATTTCTAGTCAAAGTTGGACTTTTCGGGCCTTTTAGTGGCGTTTCGCTCAGAGGGTCGTTTCAACCCTGAAAGGTGGTGTTTTTTCCTCCAAAACGGATAAAATTGATTTTTCTACTCTAACTTGGTGTTTTGGGTCTTTGGTGGCGTTTTCCCAGAATTTTGTTTCCAACCAAAACAATGGCTTTTTCGTCCAAAACGGTCGCAATTGATTTTTTGGTGAAACTTGATCTTTTTTTGCCTTTTGCGCCTGTTTTTGCCCTGTAAGCTGTGCCACTTTAAAAAAAGTGGTATTTTTCGTCCTAAACAAACTCAGTTAAATTTTCAACACAAACTTGGTCTTTTTGGGCGTTTTGGGGGAGTTTTGCTCGGAAGGTCGTTTTCTTCCTAAAAGGTGGCATTTTTCGTCCAAAATGAACAGAGTTGATTTTCAGGTCAAACTTTGGAATTTTGGGGGTGTTTTGCCCTGAAGGTTGTTTCCACCCTAAAAGGTGGTGTTTTTCGTCCAAAAGGAGACAATTGATTTTTTCACTCAAACCTGGTCTTTTGGGCCATTTGGTGGTGTTTTTCTCTGAAGGTGGTTCCCAACAAAGAAGGTGTTGTTTTTCGTCCAAAACGGACTAATGGTTTTTTCCACTCAACTTCGTTTTTTTGGGCCGTTTGGGGGCGTTTTTCTTAGAAGGTGGTTCCCAACCGAGATACTGGTGTTTTTTGTCCAAAACGGACACAATTGATTTCTAGTCAAAGTTGGACTTTTCGGGCCTTTTAGTGGCGTTTCGCTCAGAGGTCGTTTCAACCCTGAAAGGTGGTGTTTTTCCTCCAAACGGATAAAATTGATTTTTCTACTCTAACTTGGTGTTTTTGGGTCTTTTGGTGGCGTTTTCCCCAGAATTTTGTTTCCAACCAAAACAATGGCTTTTTTCGTCCAAACGGTCGCAATTGATTTTCTGGTGAAACTTGATCTTTTTTTGCCTTTTGCGCCTGTTTTTGCCCTGTAAGCTGTGCCACTTTAAAAAAGTGGTATTTTTCGTCCTAAACAAACTCAGTTAAATTTTCAACACAAACTTGGTCTTTTTGGGCGTTTTGGGGGAGTTTTGCTCGGAAGGTCGTTTTCTTCCTAAAAGGTGGCATTTTTCGTCCAAAATGAACGAGTTGATTTTCAGGTCAAACTTTGGAATTTGGGGGTGTTTCGCCCTGAAGGTTTTTCCACCCTAAAAGGTGGTGTTTTTCGTCCAAAAGGAGACAATTGATTTTTTCACTCAAACCTGGTCTTTTTGGGCCATTTGGTGGTGTTTTTCTCTGAAGGTGGTTCCCAACAAAGAAGGTGTTGTTTTTCGTCCAAAACGGACGTAATGGTTTTTTCCACTCAACTTCGTTTTTTTGGGCCGTTTGGGGGCGTTTTTCTTAGAAGGTGGTTCCCAACCGAGATACTGGTGTTTTTTGTCCAAAACGGACACAATTGATTTCTAGTCAAAGTTGGACTTTTCGGGCCTTTTAGTGGCGTTTCGCTCAGAGGTCGTTTCAACCCTGAAAGGTGGTGTTTTTCCTCCAAAACGGATAAATTGATTTTTCTACTCTAACTTGGTGTTTTTGGGTCTTTTGGTGGCGTTTTCCCCAGAATTTTGTTTCCAACCAAAACAATGGCTTTTTTCGTCCAAAACGGTCGCAATTGATTTTCTGGTGAAACTTGATCTTTTTTTGCCTTTTGCGCCTGTTTTTGCCCTGTAAGCTGTGCCACTTTAAAAAAGTGGTATTTTTCGTCCTAAACAAACTCAGTTAAATTTTCAACACAAACTTGGTCTTTTTGGGCGTTTTGGGGGAGTTTTGCTCGGAAGGTCGTTTTCTTCCTAAAAGGTGGCATTTTTCGTCCAAAATGAACAGAGTTGATTTTCAGGTCAAACTTTGGAATTTTGGGGGTGTTTCGCCCTGAAGGTTGTTTCCACCCTAAAAGGTGGTGTTTTTCGTCCAAAAGGGAGACAATTGATTTTTTCACTCAACCTGGTCTTTTTGGGCCATTTGGTGGTGTTTTTCTCTGAAGGTGGTTCCCAACAAAGAAGGTGTTGTTTTTCGTCCAAAACGGACGTAATGGTTTTTTCCACTCAAACTTCGTTTTTTTGGGCCGTTTGGGGGCGTTTTTCTTAGAAGGTGGTTCCCACCGAGATACTGGTGTTTTTTGTCCAAAACGGACACAATTGATTTTCTAGTCAAAGTTGGACTTTTCGGGCCTTTTAGTGGCGTTTCGCTCAGAGGGTCGTTTCAACCCTGAAAGGTGGTGTTTTTCCTCCAAAACGGATAAAATTGTTTTTTCTACTCTAACTTGGTGTTTTTGGGTCTTTTGGTGGCGTTTTCCCCAGAATTTTGTTTCCAACCAAAACAATGGCTTTTTTCGTCCAAAACGGTCGCAATTGTTTTTCAGGTGAAACTTGATCTTTTTTTCCTTTTGCGCCTGTTTTTGCTCCGTAAGCTGTGCCACTTTAAAAAAAGTGGTATTTTCGTCGTAAACAAACTCAGTTAAATTCTCAACACAAACTTGGTCTTTTTGGGCGTTTGCTCGAAAGGTCGTTTCCTTCCTAAAAGGTGGCGTTTTTCGTCCAAAACGGACAGAGTTGATTTTCTGGTCGAACATGGATTTTTCTGGAATTTGGGGGTGTTTCGCCCAGAAGGTCGTTTCCACCCTAAAAGGTGGTGTTTTTCGTCCAAAACGGACACAATTGATTTTTTTACTCGAACATGGTATTTTTGAATGTTTTAGTGGCGTTTTGCTCGGAATGTCGTTTCCACCCAAAAAGGTGGTGTTTTCATCCAAAACGTACGCAATCGATTTTCTTGTGAAACTGGATATTTTTTTTTACCTTCACAAA
>CM028338.1:15762239-15807976 GCA_016647705.1 Eucommia ulmoides | reverse complement strand
AAATCAATTGCGTACGTTTTGGACGAAAAACACCACTTTTTTTGGGTGGAAACAACATTCCCGAGCAAAACGCCACCAAAACACTCAAAAACACCAAGTTCAGTAAAAAATCAGCTGTGTCCGTTTTGGACGAAAACACCACCTTTTAGGGTGGAAACGACCTTCGGGGCGAAACACCCCCAAAATTCCAAAAAAATCCAAGTTTGACCTGAAAATCAACTCTGTCCATTTTGGACGAAAAACGCCACCTTTTACGAAGGAAACGACCTTCCGAGCAAAACGGCCCCAAAACGCCAAAAAAGACCAAGTTTGTGTTGAAAATTTAACTGAGTCTGTTTAGGACGAAAAATACCACTTTTTTTAAAGTGGCACAGCTTACGGAGCAAAAACAGGCGCAAAAGGCAAAAAAAAGATCGAGTTTCCCAGAAAAGTAACTTGCGACCGTTTGGACGAAAAACGCCATTGGTCTGGTGAAAACAAAATTCTGAGCAAAAACGCCACCAAAAGACCCAAAACACCACTTTAGAGTAGAAAAATCATTTTATCCGTTTGTGGAATAAAACACCAACTTTCAGGGTTGAAAAACGACCTTCTGAAGAGAGAAGACGCCCCCAAAAGGCCCGAAAAAGTCCACTTTGACCAGAAAATCAATTGTTGGCCGTTGTTGGACAGAAAACACCAATATCATGGTTGGGGAACGACCATCGAAGAAAACACCCCCAAAACGGCCCCAAAAACAAAAGTTTAGTGGAAAAAACAATTGTGTCCGTTTTGGACGAAAGACACACCATTCTTTGTTGGGAACCACCTTCAGTGAAAAACACCACCAAATGGCCCAAAAAGACCAAGTTTTGAGTGGAAAAATCAATTGTGTCCCTTTGGACGAAACAACACAACCATTTGGGTAGAAACGACCTTCTAGCGAGAACACCCCAAAACTCCTGAAAAGTCCAAGTTGATTCGCAGAAAATAACTGTGCCCTTTTGGATGAGAAGCGCTACCTTTTTGGAAGAAACGACATTCTGAGCACAACGCCCCCGAAAAGGCCCAAAAGACCAAGTTATGTGTAGAAAATTAACTGGGTCTGTTTCGGACCGAAATAACATTTTTTTATGTGGAACGACTTACGAGGCAAAAATAATCCCAGAAGGTAAAAAAAAAATCAAGTTTCACTGGGAAAATCAATTGCGTACGTTTGGAACGAAAACACCACTTTTTTGTGGTGGAAACAACATTCCCGAGCAAAAACGTCACCAAAACACTCAAAAACACCAAGTTCGAGTAAAAAAATCAGCTGTGTCCGTTTTGACGAAAAACACCACCTTTTAGGGTGGAAACGACCTTCGGGGCGAAACACCCGCAAAATTCCAAAAAAATCCAAGTTTGACCTGAAAATCAACTCTGTACATTTGGACGAAAACGCCACCTTTTAAGAAGGAAACGACCTTCCGAGCAAAACGGCCCCAAACGCCAAAAAAGACCAAGGTTGTGTTTGAAAATTTAAACTGAGTCCTGTTTAGGACGAAAAATACCACTTTTTTAAAGTGGCAACAGCTTACGGAGCAAAAACAGGCGCAAAAGGCAAAAAAAGATCAAGTTTCCCCAGAAAATGCATTGCGACCCGTTTTGGACGAAAAACTCCATTGTTTCTGGGTGGAAACAAAATTCTGAGCAAAACGCCACCAAAAGACCCAAAAACACCAAGTTAGAGTAGAAAAATCAATTTTAGTCCGTTTTGGAAGAAAAACACCACCTTTCGGGGTTGAAACGACCTTCTGAGCGAAACGCCCCCAAAAGGCCCGAAAAGTCCAACTTTGACCAGAAAATCAATTGTGTCCGTTTTGGACAAAAAACACCAATATCTTGGTTGGGAACCACCATCAAAGAAAAACACCCCCAAACGGCCCCAAAAAACAAGTTTGAGTGGAAAAAACAATTGTGTCCGTTTTGGACGAAAGACACCAACCTTCTTTGTTGGGAACCACCTTCAGTGAAAAACACCACCAAATGGCCCAAAAAGACCAAGTTTGAGTGGAAAAATCAATTGTGTCCCTTTTGGACGAAAAAACACAACCAGTTTGGGTAGAAACGACCTTCTGAGCGAAACACCCCCAAAACTCCTGAAAAGTCCAAGTTATTCCGGAAAATAAACTGTGTCCCTTTTGGATGAGAAGCGCTACCTTTTTGGAAGAAACGACATTCTGAGCACAACGCCCCCGAAAGGCCCAAAAAGACCAAGTTTGTGTAGAAAATTTAACTGGGTCTGTTTCGGACCGAAAATAACATTTTTTATGTGGAACGACTTACGAGGCAAAAATTAATCCCAGAAGGTAAAAAAAAAAATCAAGTTTCACTGGGAAATCATTGCGTACATTTTGGACGTAAAACACCACTTTTTTTTGGGTGGAAACAACATTCCCGAGCAAAACGCCACCAAAACACTCAAAACACCAAGTTCGAGTAAAAAAATCAGCTGTGTCCGTTTTGGACGAAAAACACCACCTTTTAGGGTGAAACGACCTTCGGGCGAAACGCCCCCAAAATTCCAAAAAAATCCAAGTTTGACCTGAAAATCAACTCTGTCCATTTTGGACGAAAAACGCCACCTTTTACGAAGGAAACGACCTTCCGAGCAAAACGGCCCCAAAACGCCCAAAAAAGACCAAGGTTGTGTTGAAAATTTAACTGAGTCTGTTTAGGACTAAAAATACCACTTTTTTTAAAGTGGCACAGCTTACGGAGCAAAAACAGGCGCAAATGCAAAAAAAGATCAAGTTTCCCCAGAAAAATCAATTGCGACCGTTTTGGACGAAAAACGCCATTGTTCTGGGTGGAAACCAAATTCTGAGCAAAACGCCACCAAAAAGACCCAAAAAAACCAAGTTAAGGTAGAAAATCAATTTTATCCGTTTTGGAAGAAAAACACCACTTTCAGGGTTGAAACGACCTCTGAGCGAAACGCCCCCAAAAGGCCCGAAAAGTCCAACTTTGACCAGAAAATCAATTGTGTCCTTTTGGACAAAAAACACCAATTATATGGTTGGGAACCACCATCGAAAAAAAACACCCCAAACGGCCCCAAAAAACAAAGTTTGAGTGGAAAAAACAATTGTGTCCGTTTTGGACGAAAGACCCCACCTTCTTTGTTGGGAACCACCTTCAGTGAAAAACACCACCAAATGGCCCAAAAGACAAAGTTTGAGTGGAAAAATCAATGGTGTCCCTTTTGGACGAAAAACACAACCATTTTGGGTAGAAACAGACCTTCTGAGCGAAACACCCCCAAAACTCCTGAAAAGTCCAAGTTATTCCGGAAAATAAACTGTGTCCCTTTTGGATGCGAAGCGCTACCTTTTTGGAAGAAACGACATTCTGAGCACAACGCCCCCGAAAGGCCCAAAAAGACCAAGTTTGTGTAGAAAATTTAACTGAGTCTGTTTAGGACGAAAAATACCACTTTTTTTAAAGTGGCACAGCTTACGGAACAAAACAGGCGCAAAAGGCAAAAAAGATCTAGTTTTCCCCAAAAAAATTAATTGCGACCGTTTTGGACGAAAAACGCCATTGTTCTGGGTGGAAACAAAATTCTGAGCAAAACGCCACCAAAAGACCCAAAAAACACCAAGTTAGAGTAGAAAAATCAATTTTATCCGTTTTAGAAGAAAAACACCACCTTTCGGGTTGAAACGACCTTCTGAGCGAAACGCCCCAAAAGGCCCGAAAAGTCCAACTTTGACCAGAAAATCAATTGTGTCCGTTTTGGACAAAAAACACCAATATCTTGGTTGGGAACCACCTTCGAAGAAAAACACCCCAAACGGCCCAAAAAACAAAGTTTGAGTGGAAAAAACAATTGTGTCCGTTTTGGACGAAAGACACCACCTTCTTTGTTGGGAACCACCTTCAGTGAAAAACACCACCAAATGGCCCAAAAAGACCAAGTTTGAGTGGAAAAATCAATTGTGTCCCTTTTGGACGAAAAAACACAACCATTTTGGGTAGAAACGACCTTCTGAGCGAAACACCCCCAAAACTCCTGAAAAGTCCAAGTTATTCCGGAAAATAAACTGTGTCCCTTTTGGATGAGAAGCGCTACCTTTTTGGAAGAAACGACATTCTGAGCACAACGCCCCCGAAAGGCCCAAAAAGACCAAGTTTGTGTAGAAAATTTAACTGGGTCTGTTTCGGACCGAAAATAACATTTTTTTTATGTGGAACGACTTACGAGGCAAAAATAAACCCAGAAGGTAAAAAAAAAATCAAGTTTCACTGGGAAATCAATTGCGTACATTTTGGACGAAAAACACCACTTTTTTTGGGTGGAAACAACATTCCCGAGCAAAACGCCACCAAAACACTCAAAAAACACCAAGTTCGAGTAAAAAAATCAGCTGTGTTCGTTTTGGACGAAAAACACCACCTTTAGGGTGGAAACAACCTTCAGGGCGAAATCACCCCCAAAATTCCAAAAAATCCAAGTTTGACCTGAAAATCAACTCTGTCCATTTTGGACGAAAAACGCCACCTTTTACGAAGGAAACGACCTTCCGAGCAAAACGGCCCCAAAACGCCAAAAAAGACCAAGTTTGTGTTGAAAATTTAACTGAGTCTGTTTAGGATGAAAAATACCACTTTTTTTAAAGTGGCACAGCTTACGGAGCAAAAACAGGCGCAAAATGGCAAAAAAAGATCAAGTTTCCCCAGAAAATCAATTGCGACCGTTTTGGACGAAAAACGCCATTGTTTCTGGGTGGAAACAAAATTCTGAGCAAAACGCTACCAAAAGACCCAAAAAATACCAAGTTAGAGTAGAAAAATCAATTTTATCCAGTTTTGGAAGAAAAACACCACATTTCAGGGTTGAAACGACCTTCTGAGCGAAACGCCCCCAAAAGGCCCGAAAAGTCCAACTTTGACCAGAAAATCAATTGTGTCCGTTTTGGACAAAAAACACCAATATCATTGGTTGGGAACCACCATCGAGAAAAACACCCCCAAACGGCCCCAAAAAACAAAGTTTGAGTGGAAAAAACAATTGTGTCCCTTTTAGACGAAAGACACCACCTTCTTTGTTGGGAACCACCTTCAGTGAAAAACACCACCAAATGGCCCAAAAAGACCAAGTTTGAGTGGAAAAATCAATTGTGTCCCTTTTGGACGAAAAACACAACCATTTTGGGTAGAAACGACCTTTTGAGCGAAACACCCCAAAACTCCTGAAAAGTCCAAGTTATTCCGGAAAATAAACTGTGTCCCTTTTGGATGAGAAGCGCTACCTTTTTGGAAGAAACGACATTCTGAGCACAACGCCCCCGAAAGGCCCAAAAGACCAAGTTTGTGTAGAAAATTTAACTGAGTCTGTTTAGGACGAAAAATACCACTTTTTTAAAGTGGCACAGCTTACGGAACAAAAACAGGCGCAAAAGGCAAAAAAGATCTAGTTTCCCCAAAACATTAATTGCGACCGTTTTGGACGAAAAACGCCATTGTTCTGGGTGGAAACAAAATTCTGAGCAAAACGCCACCAAAAGACCCAAAAAACACCAAGTTAGAGTAGAAAATCAATTTATCCGTTTTAGAAGAAAAACACCACCTTTTAGGTTGAAACGACCTTCTGAGGCGAAACGCCCCCAAAAGGCCCGAAAAAGTCCAACTTTGACCAGAAAATCAATTGTGTCCGTTTTGGACAAAAAACACCAATATCATGGTTGGGAACCGACCAATCGAAGAAAAACACCCCAAACGGCCCCAAAAAACAAAGTTTGAGTGGAAAAAACAATTGTGTCCGTTTTGGACGAAAGACACCACCTTCTTTGTTGGGAACCACCTTCAGTGAAAAACACCACCAAATGGCCCAAAAAGACCAAGTTTGAGTGGAAAAATCAATTGTGTCCCTTTTGGACGAAAAACACAACCATTTTGGGTAGAAACGACCTTCTGAGCGAAACACCCCCAAAACTCCTGAAAAGTCCAAGTTATTCCGGAAAATAAACTGTGTCCCTTTTGGATGAGAAGCGCTACCTTTTTGAAGAAACGACATTCTGAGCACAACGCCCCCAAAAGGCCCAAAAAGACCAAGTTTGTGTAGAAAATTTAACTGGGTCTGTTTCGGACCGAAAATAACATTTTTTTTATGTGGAACGACTTACAAGGCAAAAATAATCCCAGAAGGTAAAAAAAAAATCAAGTTTCACTGGGAAATCAATTGCGTACGTTTTGGACGAAAAACACCACTTTTTTTTGGGTGGAAACAACATTCCTGAGCAAAACGCCACCAAAACACTCAAAAACACCAAGTTCGAGGTAAAAAAATCAGCTGGGTCCGTTTTGGACGAAAAACACCACCTTTTAGGGTGGAAACGACCTTCGGGGCGAAACACCCCCAAAATTCCAAAAAAATCCAAGTTTGTACCTGAAAATCAACTCTGTCCATTTTGGACGAAAAACGCCACCTTTTACGAAGGAAACGACCTTCCGAGCAAAACGCCCCAAAACGCCAAAAAGACCAAGTTTGTGTTGAAAATTTAACTGAGTCTGTTTAGGACGAAAAATACCACTTTTTTAAAGTGGCACAGCTTACGGAGCAAAAACTAGGCGCAAAAGGCAAAAAAGATCAAGTTTCACCAGAAAACTAATTGCGACCGTTTTGGACGAAAAACGCCATTGTTCTGGGTGGAAACAAAATTTTGAGCAAAACGCCGCCAAAGACCCAAAAACACCAAGTTAGAGTAGAAAAAATCAATTTTATTCGTTTTGGAAGAAAAACACCACCTTTCAGGGTTGAAACGACCTTCTGAGCGAAACGCCCCCAAAAGGCCCGAAAAGTCCAACTTTGACCAGAAAATCAATTGTGTCCGTTTTGGACAAAAAACACCAATATCTTGGTTGGGAACCACCATCGAAGAAAAACACCCCAAACGGCCACGAAAAACAAAGTTTGAGTGGAAAAAACAATTATGTCTGTTTTGGAGGAAAAAACACCACCTTCTTTGTTGGAACCACCTTCAGAGAAAAACACTACCAATGGCCCAAAAAAAACCAAGTTTGAGTGGAAAAATCAATTGTGTCCGTTTGGACAAAAAACGCCACCTTTTAGGGTGGAAACGACCTTCGGAGCGAAACACCACCAAAATACCAAAAAAATCCAAGTTTGACCTGAAAATCAAACTTTGTCCGTTTGGGACGAAAAACGCCACCTTTTAGGCAGGAAACGACCTTCCGTGCAAAACGCCCCCAAATCGCCCAAAAAGACCAAGTTTGTGTAAAAAATTTAACTAAGTCTGTTTAGGACGAAAAATACCACTTTTTTAAATGTGGCACATCTTACGGAGCAAAAACAGGCGCAAAAGGCTAAAAAAGATAAAGTTTCACCAGAAAATCAATTGCGTCCGTTTTGGATGAAAAACGCCATTGTTTTAGGTGGAAACAAAATTCTGAGCAAAACGCCACCAAAAGACCCAAAAACACAAAGTTAGAGTAGAAAAATCAATTTTATCCGTTTGGATGAAAAATACCACCTTTCAGGGTTGAAATGACCTTCTGAGCGAAACGCCCCCAAAAGGCCCGAAAAGTCCAACTTTGACCAGATAATCAATTGTGTCCGTTTTGGATGAAAAACACCAATATCTTGGTTGGGAACCACCTTCTAATAAAAACACCCCCAAACGGCCCCCAAAACCAAAGTTTGAGTGGAAAAAATAATTGTGTCCGTTTTGCATGAAAGACACGACCTTCTCGGTTGGGAACCATCTTCAGTGAAAACACACCACCAAATGGCCCAAAAAGACCAAGTTTGAGTGGAAAAATCAATTGTGTCCCTTTTCGACGAAAAACACAACCATTTTGCGTAGAAACGACCTTCTGAGCGAACACCCCCAAAACTCCTGAAAAGTCCAAGTTATTCCTGAAAATAAACTGTGTCCCTTTTGGATGAGAAACGCCACCTTTTTGGAAGAAACGACATTCTGAGCACAACGCCCGCAAAAGGCCCAAAAAGACCAAGTTTGTGTAGAAAATTTAAATGGGTCTGTTCCGGATCGAAAATAACATTTTTTTATGTGGAACGACTTACGAGGCAAAAATAAGCCCCGAAGATAAAAAAAAAAATCAAGTTTCACTGGGAAATCAATTGCGTACGTTTTGGATGAAAAACACCATTTTTTTTGGGTGGAAACGACATTCCCGAGCAAAACGCCACCAAAACACTCAACAACACCAAGTTCGAGTGAAAAAATCAATTGTGTCCGTTTTGGACGAAAAACACCAACTTTTAGGGAGGAAACGACCTTCGGGGCGAAACACCCCCAATATTCCAAAAAAAATCCAAGTTTGACCTAAAAATCAACTCTGTCCATTTTGGACAAAAAACGCCATCTTTTACGAAGGAAACGACCTTCCGAGCAAAACGGCCCCAAAACGCCAAAAAAGATCAAGTTTAACTGAGTCTGTTTAGGAGGAAAAATTCCACTTTTTTTTAAAGTGGCACAGCTTACGGAGCAAGAATAGGCGCAACGGGCAAAAAAAGATCAAGTTTCACCAGAAAATCAATTGCGACCGTTTTGGACGAAAAACGCCATTGTTTTAGGTGGAAACAAAATTCTTAGCAAAACGCCACCAAAAGACCCAAAAACACCAAGTTAGAGTAGAAAAATCAATTTTATCCGTTTTGGAGGAAAAACACCACCTTTCAGGGTTGAAACGACCTTCTGAGCGAAACGCCCCCAAAAGGCCCGAAAAGTCCAACTTTGACCAGAAAATCAATTGTGTCCGTTTTGGACGAAAAACACCAATATCTTGGTTGGGAACCACCTTCTAAGAAAAACACCCCCAAACGGCCCCAAAAAACATAGTTTGAGTGGAAAAAACAATTGTGTCCGTTTTGGATGAAAGACATCACCTTCTTTGTTGGGAACCACCTTCAGTGAAAAACACCACCAAATGGCCCAAAAAGACCAAGTTTGAGTGGAAAAATTAATTGTGTCCCTTTCGACGAAAAATACAACCATTTTGGGTAGAAACGACCTTCTGAGCGAAACACCCCCAAAGCTCTTGAAAAGTCCAAGTTATTCCTGAAAATAAACTGTGTCCCTTTTGGATGAGAACCGCTACCTTTTTGGAACAAAAGACATTCTGAGCACAATGCCCGCAAAAGGCCCAAAAAGACCAAGTTTGGGTAGAAAGTTTAACTGGGTCTGTTTCGGACCGAAAATAACAATTTGTTTTATGTGGAACGACTTACGAGGCAAAAATAATCCCAGAAGGTAAAAAAAAAATCAAGTTTCACTGGGAAATCAATTGCGTACGTTTTGGACGAAAAACACCACTTTTTTTGGGTGGAAACAACATTCCCGAGCAAAACGCCACCAAAACACTCAAAAACACCAAGTTCGAGTAAAAAAATCAGCTGTGTCCGTTTTGGACGAAAAACACCACCTTTTAGGGTGGAAACGACCTTCGGGGCGAAACACCCCCAAAATTCCAAAAAAATCCAAGTTTGACCTGAAAATCAACTCTGTCCATTTTGGACGAAAAACTGCCACCTTTTACGAAGGAAACGACCTTCCGAGCAAAACGGCCCCAAAACGCCAAAAAAGACCAAGTTTGTGTTGAAAATTTAACTGAGTCTGTTTAGGACGAAAAATACCACTTTTTTTAAAGTGGCACAGCTTACGGAGCAAAAACAGGCGCAAAAGGCAAAAAAAGATCAAGTTTCACCAGAAAATCAATTGCGACCGTTCTTGGACGAAAAACGCCATTGTTCTGGGTGGAAACAAAATTCTGAACAAAACACCACAAAAGACCCAAAAACACCAAGTTAGAGTAGAAAAATCAATTTTATCCGTTTTGGAGGAAAAACACCACCTTTCAGGGTTAAAATGACCTTCTGAGCTGAAACGCCCCCAAAAGGCCCGAAAAGTCCAACTTTGACCAGAAAATCAATTAGTGTCCGTTTTGGACAAAAAACACCAATATCTTGGTTGGGAACCACCATCCAAGAAAAACACCCCGAAATGGCCCCGAAAAAACAAAGTTTGAGTGGAAAAAACAATTGTGTCCATTTTGGACGAAAAACACCACCTTCTTTGTTGGGAACCACCTTCAGAGAAAAACACCACCAAATGGCCCAAAAAAGACCTAGTTTGAGTGGAAAAATCAATTGTGTCCCTTTTTGACGAAAAACACAACCATTTTGGGTAGAAACGACCTTCTGAGCGAAACACCCCCAAAACTCCTGAAAAGTGCAAGTTATTCCTGAAAATAAACTGTGTCCCTTTTGGATGAGAAACGCCACCTTTTTGGAAGCAATGACATTCTGAGCACAACGCCCGCAAAAGGCCCAACAAGACCAAGTTTGTGTAGAAAATTTAACTGGGTCTGTTTCGGACCGAAAATAACATTTTTTTATGCGGAACGACTTACGAGGCAAAAATAAGCCCAGAAGGTAAAAAAAATAATCAAGTTTCACTGGGAAATCAATTGCGTACGTTTGGATGAAAAACACCACTTCTTTTGGGTGGAAACGATATTCCCGAGCAAAACGCCACCAAAACACTCAAAAACACCAAGTTCGAGTAAAAAAATCAATTGTGTCCGTTTTGGACGAAAAACACCACCTTTTAGGGTGGAAACGACATTCGGGGCGAAACACCCCCAAAATTCCAAAAAAATCCAAGTTTGACCTGAAAATCAACTCTGTCCATTTTGGACGAAAAACGCCACCTTTTACGAAAGAAATGACCTTCCGAGCAAAACGGCCCCAAAACGCCAAAAAAGACCAAGTTTGTGTTGAAACTTTAACTGAAAAATACCACTTTTTTTTAAAGTGGCACAGCTTACGGAGCAAGAACAGGCAGAACAGGCAAAAAAAGATCAAGTTTCACCAGGAAATCAATTGCGACCGTTTTGGACGAAAAACGCCATTGTTTTAGGTGGAAACAAAATTCTGAGCAAAATGCCACAAAAAGACCCCAAAACACCAAGTTAGAGTAGAAAAATCAATTTTATCCGTTTTGGAGGAAAAACACCACCTTTCAGGGTTGAAACGACCTTCTGAGCGAAACGCCCCCAAAAGGCCCGAAAAGTCCAACTTTGACCAGAAAATCAATGGAGTCCGTTTTGGACGAAAAAACACCAATATCTTGGTTGGGAACCACCTTCTAAGAAAAACACCCCTAAAAAACAAAGTTTGAGTGGAAAAAACAATTGCGTCCGTTTTGGATGAAAGACACCACCATCTTTGTTGGGAACCACCTTCAGTGAAAAACACCACCAAATGGCCCAAAAAGACCAAGTTTGAGTGGAAAAATCAATTGTGTCCCTTTTCGACGAAAAACACAACCATTTTGGGTAGAAACGACCTTCTGAGCGAAACACCCCCAAAACTCCTGAAAAGTGCAAGTTATTCCTGAAAATAAACTGTGTCCCTTTTGGATGAGAAACGCCACCTTTTTGGAAGCAACGACATTCTGAGCACAACGCCCGCAAAAGGCCCAACAATACCAAGTTTGTGTAGAAAATTTAACTGGGTCTGTTTCGGACCGAAAATAACATTTTTTTTTACGTGGAACGACTTACGAGGCAAAAATAAGCCCAGAAGGTAAAAAAAAAAATCAAGCTTCACTGGGAAATCAATTGCGTACGTTTTGGACGAAAAACACCACTTTTTTTGGGTGGAAACGACATTCCCGAGCAAAACGCCACCAAAACACTCAACAACACCAAGTTCGAGTGAAAAAATCAATTGTGTCCGTTTTGGACGAAAAACACCACCTTTTAGGGAGGAAACGACCTTCGAGGCGAAACACCCCCAAAATTCCAAAAAAATCCAAGTTTGACCTAAAAATCAACTCTGTCCATTTTGGACGAAAAATGCCATCTTTTACGAAGGAAACGACCTTCCGAGCAAAACGGCCCCAAAACGCCAAAAAAGACCAAGTTTGTGTTGAAAATTTAACTGAGTCTGTTTAGGACAAAAATACCACTTTTTTTAAAGTGGCACAGCTTACGGAGCAAGAACAGGCGCAACAGGCAAAAAAAGATCAAGTTTCACCAGAAAATCAATTGCGACCGTTTTGGACGAAAAAAGCCATTGTTTTAGGTGGAAACAAAATTCTTAGCAAAACGCCACCAAAAGACCCAAAAACACCAAGTTAGAGTAGAAAAATCAATTTTATCCGTTTTGGAGGAAAAACACCACCTTTCAGGGTTGAAACGACCTTCTGAGCGAAACGCCCCCAAAAGGCTCGAAAAGTCCAACTTAGACCAGAAAATCATTTGTGTCCGTTTTGGACGAAAAACACCAATATCTTGGTTGGGAACCACCTTCTAAGAAAAACACCCCCAAAAAACAAAGTTTGAGTGGAAAAAACAATTGTGTCTGTTTTGGATGAAAGACACCACCTTCTTTGTTGGGAACCACCTTCAGTGAAAAACACCACCAAATGGCCCAAAAAGACCAAGTTTGAGTGGAAAAATCAATTGTGTCCCTTTTCGGCGAAAAACACAACCATTTTGGGTAGAAACGACCTCTGAGCGAAAAATCCCCAAAACTCCTGAAAAGTCCAAGTTATTCTTGAAAATAAACTGTGTCCCTTTTGGATGAGAAACGCCACCTTTTTGGAAGAAATGACATTCTGAGCACAACGCCCCGAAAAGGCCCAAAAAGACCAAGTTTGTGTAGAAAATTTAACTGGGTCTGTTTCGGACCGAAAATAACATTTTTTTTATGTGGAATGACTTACGAGGCAAAAATAATCCCAGAAGGTAAAAAAAAAAATCAAGTTTCACTGGGAAATCAATTGCGTACGTTTTGGAAGAAAAACACCACTTTTTTTGGGTGGAAACAACATTCCCGAGCAAAACGCCACCAAAACACTCAAAAACACCAAGTTCGAGTGAAAAAATCAGCTGTGTCCGTTTTGGACGAAAAACACCACCTTTTAGGGTGGAAACGACCTTCGGGGCGAAACACCTCCAAAATTCCAAAAAAATCCAAGTTTGACCTGAAAATCAACTCTGTCCTTTTTGGATGAAAAACGCCACCTTTTACGAAGGAAACGACCTTCCGAGCAAAACGGCCCCAAAACGCGAAAAAAGACCACGTTTGTGTTGAAAATTTAACTGAGTCTGTTTAGGACGAAAAATACCACTTTTTTTAAAGTGGCACAGCTTACGGAGCAAAAACAGGCGCAAATGGCAAAAAAAGATCAAGTTTCCCCAGAAAATTAATTGCGACCGTTTTGGACGAAAAATGCCATTATTCTGGGTGGAAACAAAATTCTGAGCAAAACGCAACCAAAAGACCCAAAAACACTAAGTTAGAGTAGAAAAATCAATGTTATCCGTTTTGGAAGAAAAACACCACCTTTCAGGGTTGAAACGACCTTCTGAGCGAAACGCCCCCAAAAGGACCGAAAAGTCCAACTTTGACCAGAAAATCAATTGTGTCCGTTTTGGACAAAAAACACCAATATCTTGGTTGGGAACCACCATCGAAGAAAAACACCCCAAACGTCCCCGAAAAACAAAGTTTGAGTGGAAAAAACAATTGTGTTCGTTTTGGACGAAAGACACCACCTTCTTTGTTGGGAACCACCTTCAGTGAAAAACACCACCAAATGGCCCAAAAAGACCAAGTTTGAGTGGAAAAATCAATTGTGTCCCTTTTCGACAAAAAACACAACCATTTTGGGTAGAAACGACCTTTGGAGCGAAACACCCCCAAAACTCCTGAAAAGTGCAAGTTATTCCGGAAAATAAAATTGTCCCTTTTGGATGAAAAAAGCCACCTTTTTTGAAGGAAACGACATTCTGAGCACAACGCCCCCAAAAGACCCAAAAAGACCAAGTTTCGTAGAAAATTTAACTGGGTCTGTTTCGGACCGAAATTAACAATTTGTTTTATGTGGAACGACTTACGAAGCAAAAATGAGCACAGAAGGTAAAAAAAAATCAAGTTTCACTAGAAAATCAATTGCGTACGTTTTGGACGAAAATCACCACTTTTTTGGGCGGAAACGGCATTCCGAGCAAAACGACACCGAAACACTCAAAAACACAAAGTTCGAGTCAAAAAATCAATTGTGTCCGTTTTGGACGAAAAACACCACCTTTTAGGGTGAAAACGACCGTCGGAGCGAAACAACCCCAAAATTCCAAAAAAATCCAAGTTTGACCTGAAAATCAACTCTGTCCGTTTGGACGAAAAATGCCACCTTTTAGGAAGGAAACGACCTTCCGAGCAAAATACCCCCAAAACGCCCAAAAAGACCAAGTTTGTGTTGAAAATTTAACTGAGTCTGTTTAGGACGAAAAATACCACTTTTTTAAAAGTGGCACAGCATACGAAGCAAAAACAGGAGCAAAAGGCAAAAAAAGATCAAGTTTCACCAGAAAATTAATTGCAACCGTTTTGGACGAAAAACGCCATTGTTCTGGGTGGAAACAAAATTCTGAACAAAACACCACCAAAAGACCCAAAAACACCAAGTTAGAGTAGAAAAATCAATTTTATCCGGTTTGGAGGAAAAACCCCACCTTTCAGGGTTGAAACGACCTTCTGAGCGAAACGCTCCCAAAAGTCCAACTTTGACCAGAAAATCAATTGTGTCCGTTTTGGACAAAAAACACCAATCTCTTGGTTGGGAACCACCTTCGAAGAAAAACACCCCGAAATGGCCCTGAAAAACAAAGTTTGAGTGGAAAAAACAATTGTGTCCATTTTGGACGAAAAACACCACCTTCTTTGTTGGGAACCACCTTCAGAGAAAAACACCACCAAATGGCCCAAAAAAAACCAAGTTTGAGTGGAAAAATCATTTGTGTCCCTTTTCGACGAAAAACACAACCATTTTGGGTAGAAACGACCTTCGGAGCGAAACAACCCCAAAACTCCTGAAAATTCCAAGTTATTCCTGAAAATAAAATTTGTCCCTTTTGGATGAAAAAAGCCACATTTTTTGAAGGAAACGACATTCTGAGCACAACGCCCCCAAAAGGCCCAAAAAGACCAAGTTTCGTAGAAAATTTAACTGGGTCTATTTCGAACCGAAAATAACATTTTTTTTATGTGGAACGACTTACGAAGCAAAAATAATCCCAGAAGGTAAGAAAAAATATCAAGTTTCACTAGAAAATCAATTGCGTACGTTTTGGACGAAAATCACCACTTTTTTGGGTGGAAATGACATTCCGAGTAAAACGACACTGAAACACTCAAAAACACCAAGTTCGAGTCAAAAAATCAATTGTGTCCGTTTTGGACGAAAAACACCACCTTTTAGGGTGTAAACGACCTTCGGAGCGAAACACCACCAAAATTCCAAAAAAATCCAAGTTTGACCTGAAAATCAATTTTGTCCGTTTCGGACGAAAAACGCCACCTTATAGGCAGGAAACGACCTTCCGAGCAAAACGCCCCCAAAACACCCAAAAAGACAAAGTTTGTGTTAAAATTTAACTGAGTCTGTTTAGGACGAAAAAGACCACTTTTTTAAAAGTGGCACATCTTACGAAGCAAAAACAGGCGCAAAAGGCTAAAAAAGATCAAGTTTCACCATAAAATCAATTGCGTCCGTTTTGGACGAAAAACGCCATTGTTTTAGGTGGAAACAAAATTCTGAGCAAAACGCCACCAAAAGACCCAAAAACACAAAGTTAGAGTAGAAAAATCAATTTTATCCATTTTGGAGGAAAAATACCACCTTTCAGGGTTGAAATGACCTTCTGAGCGAAACGCCCCCAAAAGGCCCGAAAAGTCCAACTTTGACCAGAAAATCTGTTGTGTCCGTTTTGGATGAAAAACACCAATATCTTGGTTGGGAACCACCTTCTAATAAAAACACCCCCAAACGGCCCCCAAAAACCAAAGTTTGAGTGGAAAAAATAATTGTGTCCGTTTTGGATGAAAGACACGACCTTCTTTGTTGGGAACCAACCTTCAGTGAAAAACACCACCAAATGGCCCAAAAAGACCAAGTTTGAGTGGAAAAATCAATTGTGTCCCTTTTCGACAAAAAACACAACCATTTTAGGTAGAAACGACCTTCTGAGCGAAACACCCCAAAACTCCTGAAAAGTCCAAGTTATTCTTGAAAATAAACTGTGTTCCTTTTGGATGAGAAACACCACCTTTTTGGAAGAAACGACATTCTGAGCACAACGCTCGCAAAAGGCCCAAAAAGACCAAGTTTGTGTAGAAAATTTAATTGGGTCTGTTCCGGATCGAAAATAACATTTTTTTATGTGGAACGACTTACGAGGCAAAAATAAGCCCAGAAGGTAAAAAAAAAAAATCAAGTTTCACTGGGAAATCAATTGCGTACGTTTTGGACGAAAAACACCATTTTTTTTGGGTGGAAACAACATTCCCGAGCAAAACGC
The DNA here is from genome assembly GCA_016647705.1 of Eucommia ulmoides. Classification (NCBI taxonomy): domain Eukaryota; kingdom Viridiplantae; phylum Streptophyta; class Magnoliopsida; order Garryales; family Eucommiaceae; genus Eucommia; species Eucommia ulmoides. The sequence continues at coordinate 15,791,596 of CM028338.1, read as the reverse complement.
CACCAAAACACTCAACAACACCAAGTTCGAGTGAAAAAATCAATTGTGTCCGTTTTGGACGAAAAACACCACCTTTTAGGGAGGAAACGACCTTCGGGGCGAAACACCCCCAAAATTCCAAAAAAATCCAAGTTTGACCTAAAAATCAACTCTGTCTATTTTGGACGAAAAACGCCACCTTTTACGAAGTAAACGACCTTCCGAGCAAAACGGCCCCAAAACGCCAAAAAAGACCAAGTTTGTGTAGAAAATTTAACTGAGTCTGTTTAGGACGAAAAATACCACTTTTTTTTTAAAGTGGCACAGCTTACGGAGCAAGAACAGGCGCAACAGGCAAAAAAAGATCAAGTTTCACCAGAAAATCAATTGCGACCGTTTTGGACGAAAAACGCCATTGTTTTAGGTGGAAACAAAATTCTTAGCAAAACGCCACCAAAAGACCCAAAAACACCAAGTTAGAGTAGAAAAATCAATTTTATCCGTTTTGGAGGAAAAACACCACCTTTCAGGGTTGAAACGACCTTCTGAACGAAACGTCCCCAAAAGGCCCGAAAAGTCCAACTTTGACTAGAAAATCAATTGTGTCCGTTTTGGACGAAAAACACCAATATCTTGGTTGGGAACCACCTTCTAAGAAAAACACCCCCAAAAAACAAAGTTTGAGTGGAAAAAATAATTGTGTCCGTTTTGGATGAAAGACACCACCTTCTTTGTTGGGAACCACCTTCTGTGAAAAACACCACCAAATAGCCCAAAAAGACCAAGTTTGAGTGGAAAAATCAATTGTGTCCCTTTTCGGCAAAAAACACAACCATTTTGGGTAGAAACGACCTTCTGAGCGAAAAACCCCCAAAACTCCTGAAAAGTCCAAGTTATTCCTGAAAATAACTTGGATGAGAAACGCCACCTTTTTGGAAGAAACGACATTCTGAGCACAACGCTCGCAAAAGGCCCAAAAAGACCAAGTTTGTGTAGAAAATTTAACTGGGTCTGTTTCGGACCGAAAATAAATTTTTTTTTTTATGTAGAACGACTTACGTGGCAAAAATAAGCCCAGAAGGTAAAAAAAAAAAATCAAGTTTCACTGGGAAATCATTTGTGTACGTTTTGGACAAAATACACCACTTTTTTTGGGTGGAAACGACATTCCCGAGCAAAACGCCACCAAAACACTCAAAAACACCAAGTTCGAGTAAAAAAATCAATTGTGTCCATTTTGGACGAAAAACACAACCTTTTAGGGTGGAAATGACCTTCGGGGCGAAACACCCCCAAAATTCTAAAAAAATCCAAGTTTGACCTGAAAATCAACTCTGTCCATTTTGGACGAAAAACGCCACCTTTTACGAGGGAAACGACCTTCCAAGCAAAACGGCCCCAAAACGCCAAAAAAGACCAAGTTTGTGATGAAAATTTAACTGAGTCTGTTTAGGACGAAAAATACCACTTTTTTTAAAGTGGCACAGCTTACGGAGCAAGAACAGGCGCAAAAGGCAAAAAAACATGAAGTTTCACCAGAAAATCAATTGCGACCGTTTTGGATGAAAAACGCCATTGTTTTAGGTGGAAACAAAATTCTGAGCAAAACGCCACCAAAAGACCCAAAAATACCGAGTTAGAGTAGAAAAATCAATTTTATCCGTTTTGGAGGAAAAACACCACTTTTCAGGGTTGAAACGACCTTCTGAGCGAAACGCCCCCAAAATGCCCGAAAAGTCCAACTTTGACCAGAAAATCTGTTGTGTCCGTTTTGGATGAAAAACACCAATATCTTGGTTGGGAACCACCTTCTAATAAAAACACCCCCAAACGGCCCCCAAAAACCAAAGTTTGAGTGGAAAAAATAATTGTGTCCGTTTTGGATGAAAGACACGACCTTCTTTGTTGGGAACCACCTTCAGTGAAAAACACCACCAAATGGCCCAAAAAGACCAAGTTTGAGTGGAAAAATCAATTGTGTCCCTTTTCGACGAAAAACACAACCATTTTGGGTAGAAACGACCTTCTGAGCGAAACACCCCCAAAACTCCTGAAAAGTCCAAGTTATTCCTGAAAATAAACTTTGTCCCTTTTGGATGAAAAAAGCCATCTTTTTTGAAGGAAACGACATTCTGAGCACAACGCCCCCAAAAGGCCCAAAAAGACCAAGTTTCGTAGAAAATTTAACTTGGTCGGTTTCGAACCGAAAATAACATTTTTTTTATGTGGAACGACTTACGAAGCAAAAATGAGCCCAGAAGGTAAAAAAAAAAAAATCAAGTTTCACTAGAAAATCAATTGCGTATGTTTTGGACGAAAAACACCACTTTTTTGGGTGGAAACGACATTCCGAGCAAAACGACACCGAAACACTCAAAAACACAAGGTTCGAGTCAAAAAACGAATTGTATCCGTTTTGGACGAAAAACACCACCTTTTAGGGTGGAAACGACCTTCGGGGCGAAACACCCCAAAAATTCCAGAAGACTCCAAGTTTGACATGAAAATCAACTCTGTCCATTTTGGACGAAAAACGCCACCTTTTAGGCAGGAAACGACCTTCCGAGCAAAACGCCCAAAAAGACCATGTTTGTGTTGAAAATTTAACTGAGTCGGTTTAGGATGAAAAATACCACTTTTTTAAAAGTGGCACAGCTTACGGAGCAAGAACAGGCATAATAGGCTAAAAAGATCAAGTTTCACCAGAAAATCAATTGCGACCGTTTTGGACGAAAAACGCCATTATTTTAGGTGGAAACAAAATTCTGGGCAAAACGCCACCAAAAGACCCAAAAACACCAAGTTAGAGTAGAAAAAACAATTTTATCCGTTTTGGAGGAAAAATACCACCTTTAAGGGTTGAAATGACCTTCTGAGCGAAACGCCCCCAAAAGGCCCGAAAAGTCCAACTTTGACCAGAAAATCAATTGTGTCTGTTTTGGATGAAAAACACCAATATCCTGGTTGGGAACCACCTTCTAACAAAAACACACCCAAACGGCCCCAAAAAACAAAGTTTGAGTGGAAAAAACAATTGTGTCCGTTTTGGATGAAAGACACCACCTTCTTTGTTGGGAACCACCTTCAGTGAAAAACACCACCAAATGGCCCAAAAAGACCAAGTTTGAGTGGAAAAATCAATTGTGTCCCTTTTCGACGAAAAACACAACCATTTTGGGTAGAAACGACCTTATGAGCGAAACACCCCCAAAAGTCCTGAAAAGTCCAAGTTATTCCTGAAAATAAACTGTCCCTTTTGGATGAGAAACGCCACCTTTTTGGAAGAAACGACATTCTGAGCACAACGCCCGCAAAAGGCCAAAAAAGACCAAGTTTGTGTAGAAAATTTAACTGGGTCTGTTTCGGACCGAAAATAACATTTTTTTATGCGGAATGACTTACGAGGCAAAAATAAGCCCAGAAGGTAAAAAAAAAATCAAGTTTCACTGGGAAATCAATTGCATACGTTTTGGACGAAAAACAGCACTTTTTTTTGGGTGGAAACGACATTCCCGAGCAAAACGCCACCAAAACACCCCCAAAATTCCAAAAAATTGATAGATTACTGATAGGTGTGAAAAACCTATATATTTCTAAACCGGATTTGTTAGTTTTCAAGCATTTTAGTTATATTTAATTGTGTTTTAGTGTGTTTTAGTGTAGAACAAGTGAAAGGACGTCAAAGAGCGAGAAACAAGTGAAAACAATGGAGAAACGGTGAAGTAAATGTGCAAAACAGGATTTTGGTGAATGAAGACCACCGCTTAGGCAGAAAAGAGGCAGAATGTTGGAGTGCTGAAGGGCTGAACCACCGCTTAGGCGAGAAAACCACCACCTAGGCAAGAAAATGACAGAATGATATGCCAGCAGCCATCGCCTAAGCGGAAAAAACCACCGCTTAGGCGAAGTTATCGACAGAATTGAACCGACTTAAGTCCACTGCCTAAGCGGTGAACCACCGCTTAGGCGGTGACACTCTGCACAAAAATATCTATTTTTAGATATTTCAAAGATATTTTCCAAATCCCTCCTTTTAACCCCTTTCTCCACCAAACCTAAAAGAGAGACCCTTAGACCTGAGACATTCCTTAGACGTAGGAGAGGGCTTGGTTGTTCTTGAGAGCTCTCTTCCACCTTAGTTAGATTAGATTAGTTTAGGAAGTAGATTAGATTAGTTGTAAAGAGTATTCTTGGCCAATCCTTGAAGAGCTAGAAGAGGAAGTTCATCAAGCGAGAAGAGGAAGCTCGGGAGGACTGTTCTTTGGCAAAAGTGGACCACTCCATTTTGAGATTTGGCTTTTCTTCCCTTGTTTCCATCTTTGTATTTAATGTTTATTGTTGATGATGATGATCTCCTATTGATTTAATGTTGTATTGGCTAAGAACATGTTAGTGTAATTTAGAGATTAGTTAGGGAAAGGTGTAGTTGTGTAAATACTCGTTTGGTTTAATATATGTTTCTTTAACGGTTGTTGTTTTAAGTCCAATTGTGTTTATCATTTGATGACGATCTTAATATGCTTGTAACGATATTAGGGTTGGATTTGAGAATCTAGGGTTTGACACTCGGGAGAGGTAACCCTGGATTCGGACTAGGGTAAACACATTGTTATGACCTAATGACCCGGGAGGGCATTAGTTAGTGTGCAATCGATGATGTTGGGTCAAGACTCACGCAACCTAGAGTCATTAAGACATTGAGGGGGACCTCTTCGTCGACGCGAAGTCGCGTATTCCCTCGTCTTACACTCGGAAGAAGTGGCAAAGGAGTTTACGAATCGAGATTATCGGATACCTAAACTCTGTTATTGTTAACCGAACAGAATCAAACGTGTATTAAGTGAATGAAATCAATCCCTAATTAATCAACCTAGTTAGAATTAACCCACTAATTGTAGTTTAGCTTAGTTTAATTTCAATTCATGTCTTCCCTCGTCAGGATAACATGAGACTATGTCAATTGCGGAATTCAATTCAATTATTCACACTTTTCTCTATGGGAACGATATCCGATCTTCAAAGATCCACTATATTAAAACTTTAGACCTCGTATACTTGCGAGCGTAAGTAGGCGTGCACAAATTTGCCCCTACCAAGTTTTTAGCACCGTTGCCGGGGATTAGTTTGAATTTTATTTGAATATTGCAAAAGAAACACGGTATCGACTCAAAACTTAAGTTTTAAATAGGAAAAGCAAATGTATCGTATCCTAGTTCCGTCAACGCACCATGTTTTGGCGTTGTTGACGTGGGATTAGTGTGAATTCTAAGTTGATATTGCGACTAAGTAGTCGAGTGTTAATCCTGACATTTATTTTTGTTTAGTTTTTAATTTTTATTTTTGTTTCATTGTATTAATGAGATCAAGCAGTGCGAGAAACGATGAAGAAGATTGGAATTCTTAATTCTCAATCCCGAGATTGAGCTTATTGCAAATGATAAGGACTGAGAGGAGAAGCCGACTTCAAAGCCATGATCTTGATCCGACTGAGCATTTGAGCCCAAATTCCTTGTCTATGGGGAATTTTGGTGAAAAATACTTAGTGACACGATAGTCCAGCTGGGGACAGTAACTCAAGCACTAATATTTTTGAAATGAAACTTAGGGTATCAGGTTACCCGATTTTTGTTACTATTTATTTGATTATTTTTTCTTTTTGGAAGCCGACATGGCTTCAGAACGTGTTCGGAAGTGAATTTAGGAGTATGGAAGTTTGGGAAAGTATTTTAAGTTTAAACACGTTGAACAAGCGAAGTGAAAATGTACGGGGTGGAGCCGTATTTTGAAAATTTGAGAAAAACACAAAAGTGGGAGCTTCAGGCCTACCGCCCAAGCGGTAAACCACCGTTTAGGCAGTAAAAATACAGAGAAGGTGTTTTTCAACGAAAAAGGCCCACCGCCCAAGCGGTGAACCACCGTTTAGGCGGTAAAAATATAGAGTAGGTGAAAAAAGGCACATTGCCTAAGCGGTGAACCACCGCTTTGGCGGTAAAAATACAGGATGCAACAGATTTTCAAAACACGCTCCACCGCTTAGGCGGTAAAACCACCGCCTAGGTGGATTAACAACAGAACAAAATGTTTTCACACTGGTGTAATTTTGCTTAGGCAGAAAAACCACCGCCTAGGCGAAATTTCGTCAGAAGGTTTGATTTTAAAGAAAAGAGTTCCACCGCTCAAGCGGTGAACCTTCTGCTGTTTAAAAGAGCTCGTTCGTTCAAAAATTGAAATCGCAAGGTTCCCTCCCCAAAAACCTCCACATTATCTCTAAAACCTCACTCCTAAACCGTTCCAATACTAAAAAATCATCCTTCCATTACCAAAATTTGTGATTTCCACCCCAAATCATCCACCTTAAATCAATTTTCAACCCCATTTTCGCAATTTTCTTTATCACTTTGGGATTTTGGTTTGATTTTTGATGATAACTTAGTTTCTATGGATTGTTAAATTGTGCGAAACAAAATTGCATGCTATATTGTTCATATGTTGTTGAAATATTGTGATTAGTGTGTGCGCCAGATCAAATCCACAGGTTCATGTGAGACCGCTTCGGCATTGCCGTCGCACTTTTTGCAACCGCCACAATTTCCATTCCGACGTGATAGTGGTGGAGAGGAATTTCCTGTCAGGTGAATAGTAGGGAATAAGTCTTATTCCCTAGGTATGTGTACAACCCATTTTGTTTGCATGAATGCTATATGTTTATTGGGTTCGCTGCTGTTGGAACACTGCCATGTTCAAGCCTGGATGGTATGGATTAGATAATAGTTTAGTGGATGTTCATCCATTTTGACTTTTTGTAGAAAAGGATGAACAAATTATTATTTTTTTGAACAGATTTTTTTTTTTTAATCTTTAGTTTAGTTAGTTTAATTTTTGTTTTTGCATGTTTAGTGTTAGATTAATTTATGTATGTTAGTATTAAAATTAATTTAGAATTGTGTATGTATAAAGTTGTATTTACATGTTTAGATGTGAGTTCATTTGGGCCAAGACCCGATGATGATAATTATCCCCAAATTGCATATTGAGGTCGGGGGTAATACCTTCCTTGTGTGTTTTGTGTGCTTAACATGTCGATTGGGTAAAAATTATCTCGATCCTAAAATTGCACAACATTTGAACTCAATGTATAATTATCTAAATGATTAGACGTTGATTATTCGATATTAAGTTCATGATAGAAAATGAGGAAACTAGAACTTGATTTGAGGAAAACTTGAGGCGGAATCCTAGGTAAGGTAATTCCGGAGACGTGATTTAGGTCGTCAATTTTTCGCTTGAACCATTGTAGCTAACCTGAAAATGTTAATTCCTTATTTCCCTTGTCGAAGCCGATAACGTAATCAAATTCTTGAAAACGTTCAAATACTCCTTTCAATTAAATTTTTCCTAACCCAATGTCACTAAGCCTAATTTTAAAAAATTGAGTGAAATCAAGTGAGCGGTAGGGTTTTTGATAATTTTTTATTGATTCGGTATTAGTGTATTCACTTGTCACTTTAGTATTTCTTTTTGCACGCTCCTAAAATAAGTTTTGGGGTGTGTTTCTATCATTTCTTTTTACATATTCCTAAAATTTTATAAATTCGAATAAGTTTGGGGGTGTGTTTTTCTAACTTCTTTTTGCACTCTCCTAAAACTGTAATAATTCGAATTAATTTAGGAATATGTTAAAAAAAACAAAAACGTGAATATAGTTTTCATTTTCTTCTCTTTCGACAAGTGAATACCATGATTTTCATTTCTTATTCAGAGTTGTATTCTAAAAATGTGGGGTCATGAGAGAGGATAGCGACAAGCGATTTTACCCCGGGTATCGTTCAATTAAACCGATTTACTATTTTTATTCCAATGATACCCGTGGTCGTTCTCCAAAGCCAAACCAAGCCCTATTGATTTCTGTGAATATCCGAGCCTACATTAGTGGATAGTATACTCCAATAAAGCTTATGGTTTTCCTGAATCCTTCAACGGTTTAAATTATGAGCTTAACGATTGAATAATCGAATCCGGTATTTGACTAGTTATACATTTGAGTTCTTACACACACACTTTAAATGGATCTAGAATGGTTTTTATTGATATTGATCATTGAAATTCTAGAAAACCACTTGGTGTGGGTTACTTCCCGAACTTGATCTGATTTAGGGATGTTGAGGGAGGAACAAATTGGTCATTTAGATTGAACTTTATATTTACATACATATACTTCTTTCGTGTTAGTTTAATTTTTCATTTTTAGTTAGTTAGTTCGTTAGTTAGTTTAGTTTAGTGTTAGTGTTTTGCTCGAGGACTAGCAAAATTCTAAGTTTGGGGGTATTGATAGGTGTGAAAAACCTATATATTTCTAAATCGGATTTGTTAGTTTTCAAGAATTTTAGTTATATTTAATTGTGTTTTAGTGTGTTTTAGTGTAGAATAGGTGAAAGGACGTCAAAGGGCGAGAAACAAATGAAAACGGTGGAGAAACGGTGAAGTAAATGTGCAAAACAGGGTTTCGGTGAATGAAGACCACCGCTTAGGCGGAAGTTCCACCGCTTAGGCAGAAAAGAGGCAGAATATTGGAGTGCTGAAGGGTTGAACCACCGCCTAGGCGAGAAAACCACCACCTAGGCGAGAAAAGGACAGAATGATATGCCAGCAACCATCGCCTAAGCGGAAAAAGCACCGCTTAGGCGAAGTTACCAACAGAACTTAACCGACTTAAGTCCACCGCCTAAGCGGTGAACCACCGCTTAGGCGGTGACACTCTGTCCAGAAATATCTATTTTTAGATATTTTAAAGATATTTTCCAAATCCCTCATTTTAATCCCTTTCTCTACCAAACCTAAAAGAGAGACCCTTAGACTTGAGACACTCCTTAGACGTGGGAGAGGGCTTGGTTGTTCTTGAGAGCTCTCTTCCACCTTAGTTAGATTAGATTAGTTTAGGAAGTAGATTAGATTAGTTGTAAAGAGTGTTCTTGGCCAATCCTTGAAGAGCTAGAAGAGGAAGTTCATCAAGCGAGAAGAGGAAGCTCGGGAGGACTGTTCTTTAGCGAAAGTGGACCACTCCACTTTGAGATTTGGCTTTTCTTCCCTTGTTTCCATCTTTGTATTTAATGTTTATTGTTGATGATGATGATCTCCTCTTGATTTAATGTTGTATTGGCTAAGAACATGTTAGTGTAATTTAGAGATTAGTTAGGGAAATGTGTAGTTGTGTAAATACTCATTTGGTTTAATATATGTTTCTTTAACGGTTGTTGTTTAAGTCCGATTGTGTTTATCATTTGATGACGATCTTAATATGCTTGTAACGATATTAGGGTTAGATTTGAGAATCTAGAGTTTGACACTCGGGAGAGGTAACCTTGGATTCGGACTAGGGTAAAAACATTGTTACGACCTAACGACCTGGGAGGGCGTTAGTTAGTCCTTGGTAGGGTGTTAGTTAGTGTGCAATCGATGAAGTCAAGACTCATGTGGCCTAGAGTCATTAAGACATTGAGGAGGACCTCTTCGTCGACGCGAAGTCGCGTATTCCCTCGTCTTACACTCGGAAGAGTTGGCTTTAGGAACCGAGATTGTCGGATACCTAAACTCCGTTATTGTTAACCGAAAGGAATCAAACGTGCATTAAGTGAACAAAATCAATCCCTAATTAATCAACCTAGTTAGAATTAACCCACTAATTGTAGTTTAGCTTAGTTTAATTTCAATTCATGTCTTCCGTCGTCAGGATAACATGAGACTATGTCAATTGCGGTATTTAATTCAATTATTCACACTTTTCTCTGTGGGAACGGTATCCGATCTTCAAAGATCCACTATATTAAAACTTTAGACTTCGTATACTTGCGAGCGTAAGTAGGCGTGCACAAATTCGCCCCTACCAATTACCTTGACCCAGGTTTATGAATGAAGCATGAACTAGAGGTATAAGAGAATCCTTGACCCTATAATTATAAGAGAATTATGAACCAAAGAGATTAAATGCCACATGAAAACTTGATAAGTTTAGAAACGTTCTTTGAAGAACTCAGAGAAAATCCTCTCAAAATATATTATTAATATCAAAATTGTGTGAAATTCGCAGGTCTACAGAGCCCCTTAAATAGGCGGCCAAGAGAACAAGAAAGAAACCCTAATATGTCTTATGAAATTCGCAAGTCCTCATGAAGGAGAAAGAAAACCCTAATATCTAAGACTAAATAAAGAATAAGGAAGCTTCTTAACTTACCTTACATTCCTTGTTGGAAAAAGAAAAAGATTACTTGGCAATTATACCTTACAACTCAGCTTAAAAAGACTTAAAATAATAAAATAAATAAAATAAAATTCGTGGGTCTCATCCTAGGCCTGTTCAGGTTCACACTTTTAGCCCATTTGTTTGCCTTGATGAGGTGGATTAGGTCTTGATTGTTCGATGGGCCTAATTTGGGCTTGACCATTGTAGACTCAGCCCAAATCTCTTGAATATACCCATTAAGTGATTCTTTGCATCTTTTAACCATTTCTTTTGTTATTGGGCTAACTGGAACATACAACGGATCTCTTGGTGTAACTGATATATTCTCATCATGCAAGGCATCACAATAATGATCGCCATTCTCTTCCTCTATTGTTATGTTTGTGGTTTTCATTGTTTGCTATCATAGATGATAAAAGACACATCTTCCTTTGTGTTCTTTATTCCTCTTGATCTAAATGATTCTTGGACAATTAAAGAAACTCCATTAAGGTAAGGAAAAAACATTATGTGGATATTGTTAAAGGCAAGGAACTTGTGTAGCTATACGTAGATCCAAACTTTTTTCAAAATCGTGCCAATAGAATTTTATAAGGACAAGAAGATGTAACAATGACGGACAACCATCTAGGTGTTGAAATACACTACAAGCATTTTTAAGCTATCCAACTAGATTAATTGGTTTATTGTTTCATACTATTACAAATTGATGCAGACTTAGAAAATTAATTGTGAAAAGTAAAAATTCAAAATTTTAAATTCTGCTGCTTTCAGATTGGTGTTGGGTATAAACCATGTAGTCAACCTTGTAATTTTACATTTAAGTTTGTATCTGTAAAATGTTTTAATCTCAAGTATTAATAAAATGTATTCTTTATATTATTTTTGCCATTATATCTTTACAATTGAAGACCTTGGATGTAGAGTAAAATGTCCGCTATTTAATATGATTAAATAAGAGGAGACCAGAGACATTTGGTGACTCAATATTTTGAATTATTCCTAGTCGGTATTGGATTGTTGAAAAGGGGTCTTCAATAATCTAGGCTAACTTGATCCAATGTTTTCTCTTTGAGAATGGTAAATCTTAATCCACTAATATGAGATACTAGAACATTTGTAAGGGGACTGACTAAAAGTAGTAAGAGACAGAACGTGGTCATCCTTGTTACCCTACATAGTAGTTTTGCTCGAATCAAAAGGATATCTGAGGTGTGATTGTATTCCATGAACTTTTTTATTTGAGGTACTGTATATTACATGTATATGTTGCTTTATTTTGATAATACTAAGTCTTGTTCTCTAACCACGAGTATTCATAGGTATTCATTAGGTATAATGGGACATACTTTTGAATATACGGGTATGCAATAAGGGATCTATCACTTTTAGCAAAACAAAATGCGACCTATGTGATTCAGCTTAATATAATTCACCCGAGCCTCCAACCAAAACAATGTAATGATTGGGATGAGATTCCAATCGATATCATAATGAATTATATTATCAATAAAATACATATGATTGGATTAGAATTTTTTATTTAACCATATCCTGCTGGCCCTTTTGGGTACACAAATAAAGAGATCGTAGAATACGCAAATCATATCTTAGGGATTTCTCTTGGTTAAATTCCTGTCAACTGTAATCCTTGTGCGCCAATATGATCGGTAACATCATCGAGCAAAAAATTGAGCTTGCATTTTGACAATATAGAGGTATTATATATAACATTGGATGGACTTACTCATTTGTAATAGTTTAGTTTGGGCAGTCTTATAGGTTTGCACAAACATATTGTCTTTGTGGACTTATAAGTCCAAAAGCAAAGGTGCCATTCAAACCTATATGTATATGCGCCCCATATGTCTGATATATCCAAGGACTTACAATGGGTTTGATTTGGATTTACAACTCCCAACGAATCACGATTTCATGGAGTGCGAAAAATAATAAAAAATTACAAAAACAACTTCAAAGCTCACCCATGACTATTCATGACTTCTTTGAATTTCATACAAACTTTACTCGAAAATTATGAGAAAGATGGTTGGTAAAATTTGTGTTAGTGAAGGACGTTGAAGATTGAAGTATTTGTGTTAGAGAAGATTGAAGGTGATTGGAGAAGAATGAAAGAGAATTTCGAAAGGAGAGAGAGAAGATTTAGAAGGAGGGAAGAAGATTTTACGAGTTTATATTTAGTAATATATGTTTTATTGTTTTAATAAATAATATCCTTATGGTAATTTCTTTGTGGTAATAAAAAAATTTATTTAAAAAATTGTTTGACTAGCAAAATAGAGTGTAATGTGCAATGACTTTTCAAGTGTCCTACCACTCCTATAGTTAGGGAAATAAACTCGAGTAAACGGCTTGGAACCAAAGCAACCACATAGTATTTTTTTTTTTTTTTTGCTATAGACGAAAACAAAAGTCTACGGAAGTCTATCAAAATTTTTTGGGTACATTTTAGCAAAAACAATATTAGTAATTTCCTCAGGGGGATTGAAAATTAACTCGTAGTCAACTTCTCTTTTTGTTTCTTTCTTGGCGAGATGTTCTGCACACCTATTATTTTTTCTTTGAATAAGTTGGACGAGGTAGTTTTTCTCTCATTATTCTTTTAAAATGATCGATCCACCATTTAAATTGATGACGTTAAGAAGCATAACACTTGTTTCAACCACACTCTTGGATATCCTTAATAGCCTAGAGGTGTTAATCGTTCCACATGGTAGATGCTAACAATAGAACTGTCCGAACCCATTCTTCTAAATTGTGGTTCATCTTCGTGCAATTGAAAAAAAATAATGGAAAAAAACAAAGAGAAGGGAAAATTAAAACGAAAACAGAGAGAGGTGGGAAAGCTGGTGCTTCATTTGTTAATGGTGTACTCCATCTCATTCTCCGTATTAGCAACGCTACAGAAACGTTCATCTATGTGCTCATTTATTTGTTTTTGTAATTCTACATGGATTAGTTATCTATTAAATAATCTCATACCCTATAAGTGTGCTTGTGTATAATGTGTTCATGCTGATCTTTTGATGAGAATATATTAGCTGCACCAAGAGATCTGTTGCATGTTCCAGTTAGCCCAATAGCATGGGTAAGGGCAACAATATTCAAAGAAACACTTAATGGGCTTATTCGAGAGATTGGGGCTGAAACTACAATAGTGAAGCCTAAATTAGGCTCATCAGATAGTTAAGGCCTAATCCACCTCATCAAAGCAAGTGAATGGGCTTAAAGTGTGATCCTGAACAGACCAAGAATGAGACCCACGAATTTTATTTTATTATTTTAAGTCTTTTAATTATTTTTAGGTTGATTTGTAAGGCTTGATTGCCAAGTAAATCATTTCCTTTTCCAACTAGGAATGTAAGGCAAATTAGGAAGCTTCCTTATTCTTTATTTAGCCATTAGATTTTAGGGTTTCCTTTTTCCTCCAAGAAGACCCACGAATTTCAAAGTGTATTAGGGTTTCTTTCTTATTCTCTTGGCCACCTATTTAAGGGGTTTTGTAAACCTACGAATTTCACAGAAATCAAATTGGAGCAAGAGGAAAGAGATGCCTAATTTTCAGCCCAAGACCGAACCTCCCAAAATTCACAGAGCTGGAGGTCATATTGCATCTCAATGTTCGAATAAGAGAGTGATGATTATGAGGGATGATGGAGGTATTGAGACCGAAGATGAGACGGATGATGATTCGATGCCACCTTTGGAGATTACACAAGATGTTGAATACCCGGTTGATGGAGAGCTCCTGATTGCAAGAAGAGCTCTTAGTACACAAGTCAAAGAAGATGAGACGATATAACGAGAGAACATCTTTCATACTAGATGCCATGTCAATGATAAGGTATGTAGCATGATTATTGATGGGGGAGTTTTACTAATGTGGCTAGCACTAGTGTGGTAGAGAAGTTGAATTTCCCAACTTTAAAACATCCTAGGCCATATAAGTTACAATGGTTGAATGATTGTGGAGAAATTAAAGTGACTAAATAGGTGCTCGTATAGTTCTCAATTGGGAAGTACAAAGAGGAGGTCTTGTGTGATGTGGTGCCAATGCATGAGGGACATATTCTTTTGGGAAGACCATGGCAATTTGATCGGCAAGTAACTTATGATGGTTATACCAATAGATACTCCTTTGTATTTAATAAAAATCCAATTACTCTTGTACCATTATCGCCAAGGCAAGTGTATGATGATCAAGTGAGGTTAAAAAGAGAGAGTGACAAGAAAAATGAGAGAGAGAAAAAAAAAGAGTGAGAGAAGGAAAAATTCAGAATGTGAGAGAAAAGAAAAGAAGAAACAAATGCGTTTTTATTGGAGAGAGAGTGAGATATAAAAATCTTTGTTTTCAAACCAACCTTTGATTGTACTTTTGTACGACGAGATTTGTTTTACCACTAACGATCTTAACTCTTCTCTTCCTAGTGTTGTTTTTTCTCTTTTACAGGATGTTGATGATGTGTTTCCCGAATATGTGCCAAATGGTTTGCCACCAATAAGGGGAATCGAGCATCAAATTGATTTCGTACCTAGAGCATCCATTCCAAACAAACCCGGATATAGAAGCAATCCCGAGAAAACAAAGGAGCTTCAAAGGTAGGTTAGTGAGCTTATAGAGAAAGAGTATGTACATGAAAGCATGAGTCCTTGTGCGGTTCCCATATTGCTTGTACCTAAGAAAGATGGTACGTGGAGAATGTGTGGGGATTGTTGTACCATCAACAATATCACGGTAAAGTATAGACATCACATTCCTAGATTAGATGATATACTTGATGAATTGCACGGTTCTTGTGTATTTACTAAAATTGATCTTAAAAGTGGATATCATCAGATTAGGATAAGTGCAGGTGATGAGTGGAAAACCGCATTCAAAACAAAATATGGTTTATCTGAGTGGTTGGTTATGCCTATTGGGTTAACCAATGCACCTAGTACGTTCATGAGATTAATGAACCATGTTTTGCTTATTTTTACTGGGAAATGTGTGGTTGTATACTTTGATGACATTTTGATTTATAGCAAAACCTTAGATGAGCATGTTAAACATTTAAACTTGTTTTAGATGTTTTGAGAAAAGAAAAGTTGTTTGCTAACCTCAAAAAGTGTACCTTTTGCGCGAATAAGCTTGTATTTCTTGGTTTTGTTGTTAGTGCTAAGGGAATTGAGGTAGATGAAGAAAAGGTTAAGGCAATCAAGGAGTGGCCAAAACCTACAAGTGTGGGACAGGTGATAAGTTTCCATGGGCTGGCTAGCTTCTATCGGAGGTTTGTGAAAGATTTTAGTAGTCTCGCCGCACCTTTAACTGAAGTTGTCAAAAAGAATATGGGTTTTAAGTGGGGTGATGAGCAAGAAAAGGCATTTAATTTGATTAAGGAAAAATTGATTAATTCACCTTTGCTTGCTTTACTTAACTTCACAAAAACTTTTGAGATTTAATGTGATGCTTCAGGAATAGGTATTGGAGTTGTTCTAATGCAGGAAGGGCGTCCGCTTGCCTACTTTAGTGAAAAACTAAGTGGCGCAACCTTGAATTACCCTACATATGACAAAGAGATGTATGCGTTGATTAGGGTATTGAAGACTTGGCAACACTATCTTTGGCCAAAAGAATTTGTGATTCACACGGATCATGAATCTTTGAAGCATTTGAAAGGTCAACAAAAGCTGAACAAGCGACATGCCAAGTGGGTGGAGTTTATCGAAATGTTTCCTTATGTGGTAAAGTAAAAGCAAGGTAAGGAAAATGTTATGGCGGATGCATTATCTCAAAGTACGTCTTACTTTCTACCTTAGATGCCAAATTTCTTGGTTTTGAGTACATTAAAGATTTGTATGTTGATGATTCTGATTTTGGTAATGTATTCAATGGATGTGAGAAAGTGGCATTTGGTAAGTTCTTTAGGTATAATTGGTTTTTGTTCAAGGAAAATAAATTATGTGTGCCTAAATATTCATTGCGTGACTTGCTTGTTAAAGAAGCTCATGGGGGTGGTTTAATGGAGCATTTTGGCATATCTAAGACTTTAGATGTTTTGCATGAACACTTCTTCTAGCCTCATATGAAACGTGAAGTGGAGAGAATTTGTGAGAAGTGTATTGTTTGTAGGCAAGCTAAGTCTAAGGTTAAACCTCATGGTTTGTATACTCCTTTGCCTATACCTAGTGAACCTTGGACTGATATTTCTATGGATTTTGTGTTAGGTTTTCCTAGGTCAAAAAGAGGTCGAGATTCTATATATGTGGTTGTAGATAGGTTTTCTAAGATGGCTCATTTTATTCCATATCATAAAACCGATGATGCATCATATGTTGTTGTTTTGTTCTTCAAGGAAATAGTTAGGTTGCATGGCATGCCTAAGACTATTGTTTCGGATAGAGATGTTAAGTTCTTAAGCTATTTTTGGAAGACTTTGTGGGGTAAGCTCGGAACTAAACTTTTATTTTCTACTACTTGTCACCCACAAACTGATGGTCAAACCGAAGTAGTTAATAAAACTTTATCTACTTTATTGTGTGCTATAATACAAAACAATTTGAAAACATGGGAAGATTGTTTGCCGCATGTAGAGTTTGCATATAATAAGAGTGTTCATTCTGCAACTAAGTTTTTACCATTTGAACTTGTGTATGGTTTTAATCCATTGACTCCTTTGGATTTAACTTCTTTACCTATGCATGAGCATATCAACTTAGATGGGAAGAAGAAGGCTGATTTTGTTAAGCAGATCCATGAGAAGGCCCGACAAAATATTGAGAGGAGAATTGAGCAATATGCCAACCAAGCTAATAAGGGGCGCAAGAAGGTTGTATTTGAACCTGGAGATTGGGTTTGGTTGCATATGAGGAAGGAACGGTTTCCCCCAACAAAGGCATTCTAAGCTACTTCCAAGAGGGGATGGCCCATTTCAAGTGATGGAACGAATCAATGACAATGCCTAGAAATTAGACCTTCCAGGTGAGTTTAATGTAAATGCTACTTTTAATGTGACTGACTTGTCTTCGTTTGGTGTAGGTAAAGATTTGAGGACAAATCCTTTTCAAGAATGAGAGAATGATGAGAATATATCAGCTGCACCAAGAGATTCGTTGCATGTTCCATTTGACCCAATAATAACGGGAAGGGCAAAAAGATTCAAAGAAGCACTTAATGGGCTTATTCGAGAGATTGGGGCCGAAACTACAATGGTGAAGCCTAAATTAGGCCCATCGGACAGTCAAGACCTAGTTCACCTCATCAAAGCAAGTGAATGGGCTTAAAGCGTGATCCTGAACGGGCCAAGAATGAGACCCACGAATTTTATTTTATTTATTTTATTATTTTAAGTCTTTTAATTATTTTTAGACTGATTTGTAAGGCTTGATTGCCAAGTAAACCCTTTCCTTTTCCAACTAGGAATATAAGGCAAATTAGGAAACTTCCTTATTCTTTATTTAGTAATTAGATTTTAGGGTTTCCTTTTTTCTGCATGTAGTAGACCCACGAATTTCAAAGTATGTTAGGGTTCCTTTCTTATTCTCTTGGCCGCCTATTTATGGGGCTTTGTAGACTTATGAATTTCACATTATTTTTTATTAATAAAATTGTGAGAGTTTTCTTTTTAGTTCTTCAGAGAACTTTTCCTAAACTTATCAAGAGTTTCTTGTGGCGTTCAAACTTATATCTTTAATTCATGATTCATTATAATCATTGGGTCAAGATCATTATACCATTGGTTTGCATTTCGTTCATAGATGTTTGGTCAAGATAATCTATCTTTCAATTTTTGTATTTTTAGTTCGCTAAAAAATCTGATTTAGTTTTGATCTTCCCAAAGAAACCCTAAGTTGGTTTCGGGTCTCATTAATTCTTGGTGGGGTTCGTATCATTTTTCTAAAGAGAAACATCAATATCATATGAGAAACATCAATAATATGATAATAACATGGGTATTTCAGGAGGCACTACGCGATGGATTAAGCAATTTCCTTGTTCGTCAAGTAAATCCACGATAAATTCGTTGTTTTTTGCAATAATTTTGAGGAATAGGGTGCCAATGGTCGCTTTAAGAGCAACGGGGAGGAATTGGGAAAGCGTGGAAGCTGAAACTACACTAAATAATAAGTGGCCGGATAAGAGGGTCGGACTTACGTTTTGTGACGGTTTTAATTAATCTTGTGATGTTTAAAATGAATGCGAGAGAATTACTCTGCTTCAGATGCTTCATGTAGCATTGACTGAATTGTGAACAATTCTACATAAAAAAAAAAGCCTTAGTATTTAGGAAATGGCTTATTTTCTTGTCCTAACTCATATGGATGCTCTTCCTCGCCTCCCTATTTGATCCATAAATTCATCAGGCCTCTCTACATGATCCATAAATTATTTTCGGTTTCTTTTTCTTTGTTGAGCATATGTGTGAAAGTACTAGCCTTAGATGTTTTCGTTAGGTGATATGATAGGTTTATTACGGAAATCAGAACCTTTTGTCTCATTATGATGATCCATTACAACAAAGAATTCAATACATACATAAATACATACATATATATATATATATATACATACATATATATATATATACATACATATATATATATTGACACACGTTTGAGCCCAAATCTAATAAGAGTTATGCAAATTTGAACCCGAAGGAGCCCAACCATCTTGGTTTAATCGTCCATGAAGATATTTGGGCCCCAAATTTCATTTTTTACTAGCCCTTATTTGGTATAACATTTCAATAAGTCATTTGGTCAATTAGAAGTATCGAATCTGGTTATTGGCTATTTTTAGTATTTTAAGTCTTTAAGTTAGTTAGAAGCTTTGAAGCAAGTCTTTTATCATTAAGTTAAATTAAATACTTTGAATTTGGTTATTTAGCCATTATTAGTAGTCAAAGAAGTCAAAAAATGTTGCTTGATATGCATTGGATTTTGTAAGGTCTTGGAACATTAATTATGGCTATTCCTATTCTTGGAGGGTTATTCAAAGTATAAAACAAGGGGAATTACAAAAATTAACGAGACTTGATCAATTTCAGATTTCAAAAGTTAATCTTTGTGATTACCTTTCTTAGTTTCTTATCTCTTTGGAGGATTCCATTGAGTGGTGAGCTAAATTACAGTTCTTATATTTAAGGTGGTAATATTCTTATCCTTGAAGTGGGGAACTTAACTATCCTAATGATTTTTTTAGTGGTAGTGATTACATATCCATTAGCAATTCCTTTACAACATATTGTTTTAATTTTAAAATGGTATCATTTGGTATCAAGAGCTTTGGTTTGAGGACGGCCAGACGTGGAAGTCCTATTCCTCAAGATTTTCAAGTCA
This sequence comes from Eucommia ulmoides, assembly GCA_016647705.1. Classification (NCBI taxonomy): domain Eukaryota; kingdom Viridiplantae; phylum Streptophyta; class Magnoliopsida; order Garryales; family Eucommiaceae; genus Eucommia; species Eucommia ulmoides. The sequence continues at coordinate 15,772,041 of CM028338.1, read as the reverse complement.
TGAATTACTATGAACATCACTTGGAGATTGCAGAGCTAAGGAGGACGGTAAAGTTGCTGCAAAGACAATCGAAACAACAACAAAACAATGCCCAACCTAGATGAAACCAACGTGAAACACATGGGGAGGTGGAAGATCAGGATCCCTTTGTTGTTGATGATGATTCTAGTGATGAAGATCGTAACAACTGAAGGAAAAGAAGGTAGCCAAGGCCACGTGATGGAGATGTGAAGGTTGAAGTTCCAGAATTTGATGGAAAAATGCAAGGGGATGCTTTTTTAGAATGGTTATTCATTGTTGAAAGAATTTTGAATTTAAGGAGTTTTTGGAGGAAATGAGGGTGAAGTTAGTGGCTATTAAACTAAAGGGTTATGCTTCACTTTAGTGGGAAAATCTAAAAAGGGAGAGGAATAGAAAAGGGAAGAGGCCTATTCAAACTTAGGAGCAAATGAAACAAGAATTAAAGATGAGATTTCTTTCTGAAAATTATAGACAATAAAATTATACTAATGATGAGTGGTTTATTTACCAACAAATCAAGTACTTTTATATTCAATTATTTGTGTGTTTTCAAGTATTTTTTTTAGTTTGATGTGTTTTTGTGTTGTTTTGTAGGTATATAAATAAATGGGAGAAAAAGATTTCAAAATTGATTCAGGATCAGTAACTTCAAAGCCATTTTTTTTACCATGATGTAATCCTATTTTAGAAAATCTCAAAACATGGAAGTTGTAGATCAATGTATTATATTTTCATAAGTTTTTAAATTACCTCAATCGGAGTTCGGACGAGAACGTTACGGTAAAAATACAAAATAGACGTTGGCGATGTCCAAAGCGTACTGCAGCGCGCAAAATGGCGTTGCAGCGCTCTCCCAGCAGTGTGGATAGGTTGGTTTCTGCCATTAGCGCACTGCAGCACTGACAGTCACATCTAAACCCTATTTTAGGGTATTTAAGCTCATTTTGACCGGAAAAAAAGGGGAGACGAAAGGAAACAGAGGAAAGGCGATTTTGGGAGCAAGATGAGGCGATTTTTAGAGAGAGAAAACATAGGTGAGGAATTTCTGGGCTAGACTTTGGAGGAAAACACCCCCATAGTGTGGTTATTTGAGGCGGAATTAGAGAGGAAAACACCATTGGAGGCCCTAATCCAAGCTTGGAGTTGAAGATTTGAAGCTCAGACCTACTCTAAGATTTTCTCTTCCTTTTCCTTCTCCCTAATCTTGAATTTGATTTTGTAATTGTTATATTGTGTTGAACATGTTTACATTTACGAATTTATTGAAAATATTAGTTTTGGATTGTTCTATGTTGTGTTCATAGTCTAGATCCAGGGCTTGATATAGGCTCGTTTGAACCGTGTTAGATTATTTTGTTAATTGTTAGATTTAATTCCATTTTATGCATCTCTTGGGTCTAATGTGTTTGATTCATGTGTCCAATGAGTTAGACAAGTTTAGGTTACAAATTTTATACTTGGGAGAGGTTGAATTCGTAACCGGAATTGAGAGTGCATAATTTAGGTGGTTGTAAGTCCGGGAGGAAATCAACACCTAAGTGATCTAGTTGGGAATTTAGGATTTTGTGGAATCGGGAGGTGATCAAGTTCTAGATTTACCAACTAGGTTTTCTATTTAATTGTGTTTGCCTTCTTAATGCTTCCAAAATATGCTCCCACATGATATTTTGGTTGAATTGAGAACTTGGGATTTAACACTCGGGAGAGGTAATCTCGGGTTCGGACTTAGGTTTAACACAACGTAAGCTTTAATAGATCGGGAGATATTTAGAGTTTGCATAATCTATAAGGTCAGTTTAACAAATATTTTCACCTAAATGCAGGATAGGGTTATCAGTATTGAAGTGATTACATATTCTCTTACTTGACACTCGGGAGAGGTAGTAAGAGAGCAATAGCACGAGGACCTTGATTATTGAATGAACGAATTTAGCTAATAATTACTTAATAGGATAACATGGGAATAACGAGATGAAATCAAGCCCCTAGAACATTTGTGCATAGATAATCCATATTTTATTTTATTTTTGTATTTATATTTATTTTAGTTTATTTTTATAAAAATCCAAAATTTGATCGCCTAAATAAAGTTAAGTTACGATAATTGCGGTACTTCACGACAATTTAAACCAATCCCTGTGGATACGACAACCTTTACTCTTCCCTATACTATTAAAACTTGACCCGTACACTTGCGGTATTGTAGTGATGAAATAATTCGCTACCAACTAAGTTCTATAATTTTAAGCAATACAATTTGCCCGTGGAAGAGTATATAAGGGAATTTGAGTATTTGATGCTTAGGTGTGATATTAATGAACCAGAGAAGCAAACCATTGCACGATTCTTGGGAGGATTGAAAAGGGTGTTTGCTGATGCAATTTGGCTGCAACTATTTTGGACTTTTAATGATATTAGAAAGCTTGCTATCACCATTGAACAACAAGGAAAGAAGTATTCACCAAAAATAGTTCCTAAATCAAGTTCTTCTAACCAGGGAAGTGTTGCTTCTAATTCCAACAAACCTTTTGTCAAAGGTGCAACTTCTAGTAAGAATGAAGTCAGAGATGGAGGTACTGTTCAAATAGTGTCAAACAATTCCAATTCTGCTCTGAAGTGTTTTAAATGTCAAGGTTATGGGCATATAGCTTCTAATTGTCTAAACTGAAAGGTGGTGACCATCATTGAAGAAGTGATTGATGAAGATTAGGCAGAATTAAACCAAGAAGAAGGGAGTGGGGAAGAAATCATCGAATATGCTGATGAAGGAAAGCTTTGGTGATTCGAAGAAGTCCTAATGTGATTCAAGAGAATAAAGAGTCATGGCTACGAGACAAAATCTTTCAAACAAGGTGCACTAGTCAAGGGAAGGTTTGTATTGTGATTATTGATAGTGGTAGTTATACAAATGTGGTGGCCGAAGAAATGGCGACTAAGTTGAATTTCAAAACTGAGCCCCATCCTCAACCGTACAAGATGCAATGGTTCCAAAAGGGCAGTGGTATGAAGGTTACAAAAAAATGCTTGGTGTCTTTTTCTATCGGGAAAATTTACAATGATGAAGTTTGGTGTGATGTTGTACCAATGGATGCATGCCATTTGTTACTTGGAAGACCATGGCAGTATGACCTGAAGGTTTCTCATGATGGCTTTAAAAATACGTATTCTTTTGTCAAAGATGGTGTTCGCATTGTTCTAGCTCCATTAAGACCAGAATTGAAACGTTCTTAGGAGATTGGGAGTTCTTTTTTAACAGGTACACAACTAGAGCGTGCTTTGATTAATCGAGAAGAGATTTATGCTCTCTTGGTTGTGGATGCTACAACCACTCAACAAGCACCATTTCATGAGCTATTGTTGCCACTATTGGAGGAGTTCAAAGATATGGTACCGGAAAATATTCCAATTAGTTTATTACCAATTAGGAATATTCAACATCACATTGATCTTGTTCCAGGTTCTTCACAACCAAACAAGGCTGCTTATCGAATGAATCCAATGCAACAAGCTGAGTTACAAAGGCAGGTGGATGACCTATTTGCTCGAGGCTTGATTCATGAGAGTATGAGTCCATGTGTTGTTCCGGATCTTTTGGTTCCAAAGAATGATGGAACTTGGCTTATGTGTGTTGATTGTAGAGCCATCAATAAGATTACTATCAAGTACCGGTTCCCCATTTCAAGGCTGGATGATTTACTTGATCAACTTCATGGAGCCAAGGTGTTTTCAAAGATTGATCTTTGAAGTGGATACCACCAAATCAGAATGAGAAGGAGATTGGTAGCGAATTATTTCGTCGATACTATACCACAAATGTACGGGTCAAATTTTAATAGTATAGGAAGAGTAGGGTTGTCCTATCCATAGGGATTGGTTTAAATTGTCGTTAAGTACCGCAATTGTTGTAACGTAACTTTATCTAGACGTTCCAATTTTTGGGATTTTGTTATAGAAATATAAAACTAAACTAAACTAATTAAACTAAAATATTAAGAATAACATTCATGGGAATAAATTATCTAGGGATTAACTTCATTTACTTAAACGTGTTTGATTTAATCTAGTTTACATTAACGGTCACCAATCTATTCGACAATCTAGGTATCTAAAACTCACTCACTACCTCTCCCGAGTGTAAAGTGTATGAATATGCAATTCATGTCAACATCGATATCCCTATCTAGTGTCTAAACGATTACATGAGTCTCACCCCAACCTCACGGATTGCACACTTTCTAATAATCTCCCGAAACATTAGAACACCGCATTGTGTTTAAACCCTAGTCCTAATCCAAGGTTACCTCTCCTGAGTGTCAAACACCGTATTCTTAAATCAACCAAAATATCATAACAAGTATATAATTGAAGTGAAAGAATGGTAAACACAATCGAATAGGGATGAACAACCGACAACGAAACAACGATTTAATCAAACAACATATACATGATCTACATCAATCTCTAGATAATATATGTTTAGCTCATGGCTATAACCAAATATTTAACTAAAAACAATATATACATGATCAATAAACCAACAAGAACTTAGAATGAAATAGAGAAACAAGGGAGAATAGCCGTTATATGAAGAATGGATGGTTCCACGTCAAAAAAATCTACTCCGATCTTGTTCCCTCTTCTCCAAATGTGTTCTCCTCCTCTTGATTATGATCTTGAGCTCCCAAAAATATCCCAAAAAGGTTATTGGTTGGATTAGGAATGAGTGGGAATGCAAAATATTTCAAAATATCAATGTTAGCTGGTGTCGGGTCGCTGCAGTAATGAAAACCATCGTTGCAGCGATGCCTAAGGCAGTGCCGACACCAGGTTTTTCTTTTGGCCGTATCTTTCTCGTCTGAACTCCGATTGAGGTGATTCAAAAACTTATGGAAAGATAAGATATAGATATAAAATTAATTTTTTTGAGATTTTCCAAAATCAAATTGAATCATGGTAAAAAAATATTCTTGAAGTTACTGCATCTGAACCAATTTTGCATATTTTCACCCATTTATTTATAAACCTATAAAACAAAACAGAAACATATTAAACTAACAAAAATGCATGAAAACACACAAATATTTGAACCTAAAAATACTTGATTTGTTGATAAATAAACCACTCATCAAATATCCCCAAACTCAAACGTTTGCTTGTCCTCAAGCAAAAATACACAAACAAGAAAACAAACAACCACAACAAATTTAAGAACACAAATACTAAATATGAAAGACTCAAATGACTTAAAAACAACGATGTGTGAGTTTTGAATTTCAACTAATCGACCAAAATGTTTTTCCTAAATGGCTCCCAATCATATCAAGTTCAAGAATAAAATTGCACCATGTAGTGTTCTAGAATTTCAACAATAGCGATAAACGCCATTCTAGATCATGTTCAAGTGTATGTGCGGAAACTCTAATTATACAACCATCCAAAATCGGATTGAATTATCCACCAACAAAGTTCATAACTTAACACCAATAAGGTACATGATTTCCATATGCCGGACTGGATTCCACTATCCACTAATGTAGGCTTAGAAATTCAAAAAGATCAAAAGGACTTCGTTCAGTTTTTATCAACTAGCCAAAGGTATATCGGGAATATAAAACAAGTAAACATCATTAACTCAACGATACCCAAGGCAAAATGCTTGACTCTCAATCACACTCATACCCACAAAGACAAATCCGAAATAACCCCGAACTTACTTTTAAAATATAGTACTCACTTGTCTAAACAAACAAAAACAAAACCATATTTACACATTTTATTTTTTACTAACCACACCCCTAAACTTATTTGATTTGTGCAATTTCACGGTGTGGAAATATGATAGAAAAATGAAAAGCGAGTACTCGAATACCGAACCAATCAAAAGTTTGCCCCAAACCCAACTGCTCACTTCAAGTATCATAAACAAATGCTCACTTGATTTCAACTCAAATCGTGCCTTAGGTTTAGCGACAGTGGTTTGGAAAAAATTTAATCGGCTAGGGCATTTGATATTGAATTCAGAATTAAAACGGCTAAACGACTTCGACAGGGTAACGAGGGATAAAACAAATGCCTAAATTATATCTTTTGAACTACCTCACCTACGATTTCGCTGCGAGTTTTCCCCAATCAGGCTCTAGAATCCCTTAAATTATCATGAACTTGGCTACTGGATAATTGGCGTCAAATCAATTGGATAGCTAGTATATTGAGTCTACGTGCTCGAGCAAATTAGGATCCACAATTACTTTTACCAAAACGAGATGTTAAGCACACAGAACACACATGAATGGGCATTACCCTGACCTCGAAAAACAACTAGGGGATAATATCATCATCGGGTAATGGCCCAGAAGAACTACAAAACTCAACACACAAAAGCAACAACTACAAACATAAACACACTTATACTAATACTAAACAAACATGCATGAAATTAAACAACACAACATTTAACAACTAATCATGCATGAAACTAAACAACAATTTAACTTAAACTACTTAACACACAAAAGGTCATTAAACAATAAAAAACATACAAAACATCAACATCCTCCAAACCTAAACTGGTCAATGTCCACAGTGACCCAACATCAAACTCAATAATTGACATATAGCATTGTGACGAAAGGGTTTTTGAACACGTACCTGGGAAGCAAGACAATCTCGCCTCCGAGTGTAGTTGGCGGTGATAGATTGATTTATTTGAAAACTTGGGTTCCCTCCCAAGAATTCCTTGGTTTAATGTCCTCGGCTTGACACGAAGACGGGCTCGTCAAAGATAGGCTTCCGCCCATAGTATGTGTCATATAACACAACATATGAGTCTTGAGAAATGTGGCATTGATCGGCATAATGCCACATACTCTCAACGTGACTCAGCTCCATTTTATGTGCTTGGTAGGCTCGAATGAATGGTGTATAAGTAGTAAAGAACAAGTGAGCCACATCGGATCCTCATAGTTATGATCGTCTTGGATCAGGGGTGGCATCAAAATTTGGATCTCAAATGGTGAAGAATCACAATTTTCATTATGTGTTCAATCCATTCTTGGGTTTTCTTCTCATTCAAATCATTGTCGTTGAATGCTCCCAATTTCCTCCCACTCGTATTTGGTTCCTCATGGTGGCTTTCACATATGGATGTGACTTGTGTGTTTCTCAGTGCCACCACTTTTAACTTTTCCTCAACAAAGCAAAGAAGCTGACCGATTTGCGTCTCAAGAGACTTTACGGTTACATCAATTTCAGTGCAGGTCGTGATGCGAACCTCACCAAGGATTAGTGAGACCCGAAACCAACTTAAGGTTTTTTCGCGAAAATCGAAACTAAATCAGATTTTGAACGAGCTAAAAATACAAAAATTGAAAGATAGATTACCTTGACCCAACATTTATGAACGAAACGCGAACCAATGGTATAATGATCTTGACCCAATGATTATAATGAATCACGAATCAAAGATATAAGTTTGAACGCCACAAGAAACTCTTGATAAGTTCAAGAAAAGTTCTCTGAAGAACTAAAGAGAAAACTCTCACAATTTTTATTAATCAAAGTAATGTCCAATTCGTAAGTCTACAAAGCCCCTTAAATAGGTGGCCAAGAGAATAAGAAAAGAAACCCTAATACACTTTGAAATTCGTGGGTCTACATGGAGGAAAAAGGAAACCATAAAATCTAATTGCTAAATAAAGAATAAGGAAGCTTCCTAATTTGCCTTACATTCCTAGTTGGAAAAGGAAATGATTTACTTGGCAATCAAGCTTACAAATCAGCCTAAAAATAATTAAAAGACTTAAAATAATAAAATAAATATGATAAGAATTTTCGTGGTCCACAAGCCTTGGTCCATTTGAGTTCATGTCTAAACCCATTCACTTGCTTTGATGAGATGGATTAGGCCTTGATCGTTATTTGGGCCTAATTTGGGCTTTATTGTTTTCGATTCAGCTGAAAGCTCTTGAATTAGTCCATTAAGCGCTTCTTTGATCTTCTTGGATCTTTCCCTAGTAATGGGCCCAACCGGGACATACAATATGTCCTTTGATGTTGCTTGTTGGTTCTCATCATCCCCCCTCTCTTCAAAAGGATTCGACCTCGAATCTTCACCTACATCAAACGGAGAAAGATCAGAAACATTAAATGTAGCACTAACGTTATACTCACCTGGAAGATCTAACTTGTACGCATTATCATTGATCCTCTGAAGGACTTGAAATAGACCATCCCCTCTAGAATGTAGCTTGGTCCGCCTATGGGCTGGAAATCTTTCTTTTCTCATATGCACCCAAACCCAATCACCCGGTTCAAAGATAACTCGTCTACGGCCCTTATTTGCTTTCTTTGCATATTGCTAATTTTTCTTCTCTATGTGTTGTCGTACACTTTCATGGAGTTTCTTCACCATCTTAGTCTTCTTTTGTCCATCAAAACTAGCCCTCTCATTGACTAGCAAAGGAAACAAATCCAAAGGAGTTAGTGGATTAAAACCATAAATAATCTCAAATGGTGAAAAATCAGTAGTAGAATAAACACTCCGATTATAAGCAAATTCAATGAACAGCAAACAATCCTCCCAATTTTTCAAGTTCTTTTGAATTATAGTATGCAACAAAGTAGATAAAGTTCGATTTACTACCTCGGTTTGTCCATCCGTTTGGGGGTGACAAGTAGTTGAGAACAATAATTTAGTTCCCATCTTTCCCCACAAGACTTTCCAAAAATAGCTGAGGAACTTAACATCATGATCAGATACAATACTCTTAGGAACACCATGGAGACATATTATATCTCTAAAGAACAAATCAGCGACGTGGGTCACATCATCAGTTTTATTACAAGATATGAAATGTGCCATCTTAGAGAACTTATCAACAACCACAAAAATCGAATCCCTACCTTTCCTTGACCTAGGCAAGCCTAAAACAAAGTCCATGGAAATATCCATCCAATGTGCACTAGGTACGGGCAAGGGAGTGTATAATCCATGTGGTACGAATCTAGATTTGGCTTGCCTACATGTAACACACCTAGCACAAACTCTCTCCACGTCACGTTTCATCTTTGGCCAAAATAAGTGTTCATGTAACACGTCTAAAGTCTTTCTCACACCAAAATGACCCATCAAACCACCCCCATGTGCTTCACGCACGAGTAACTCACGCATAGAACTATTAGGCACGCAAAGTCTATTTTCGCTAAATAAGTACCCATCTAGTCTATAGAACTTACCAAACAATGTCTTCTCACATGCACCAAATGCACTAGCAAAATCATCATCATTAGCATACAATTATTTAACATATTCAAACCCCAGTAGCTTTGCATTTAATGTAGAGACAAGGGCGTACCTTCTGGAGAGTGCATCAGCCACAATATTTTCCTTACCTTGTTTATATTTAATTACATAAGGGAAGGTTTCAATGAATTCCATCCACTTGGCATTCCTTCTATTTAACTTACTTTGTCCCTTCAAGTGCTTCAAGGACTCATGATCGGTATGTATGACAAACTCTCTCGGCCATAGGTATTCTTGCCAAGTCTCCAATGCTCTCACCAACGCAAAAAGCTCCTTATCATATGTTAGGTAATTCAATGCTGCCCCATTTAGCTTTTCACTAAAGTATGCTATTGGCCGATTTTCCTGCATCAAAACAGCTCCAATGCCTATTCCTGAAGCATCACACTCAATCTCAAAATTTTTAGAAAAATTAGGTAATGCTAATAAAGAAGCACCACATAATTGTTCTTTCATCTCATTAAATGCACGCTCTTGCTC